>KK122473.1:903128-943551 GCA_000611955.2 Stegodyphus mimosarum | reverse complement strand
GGAAAATAAAAAGGAATTTTAATTACAGTTCTAAATAAATAGCCAAATAAATGTGAAATTCGTAACAATATTCTCTAAAACTTTAACGAATTTTTCATTAACAAACTCAAAGATTTCAAAGCCAGCAATACCAACGTTGTACAGAAAAACATTTTTATCTCCGGCGCGTGAGAGCGTGTACCGAAATTTCTAAAGATATGCTCAATTTAAAATTATTTTGCGATATTGCTGTTGAACTGAATTTTATGGTTTAAGGGCGAAGAACATGGTATTTAACAAATAAAGGTAACACACAAAATGTTAAATAAACGTCCCTTTGGACGTAATTTAAAATCTGAAACATTTCAGATTTTTTTTTTCAATATTAATGTAGTAAAATTTATCTTCAGAATTTTATTTATTTTTGAATTTAGTATTACCAATTCGCAATCCACAAATAGCATTCACTTATTAAACAGCTCATGCAATAACTATCTTGTATTATAATAATACAATTAATTAATTCTCTGATAATACCGATGTGCCAACTTAGAAGTTTACTAAATATATTCATTGAGCCTTTCACTAAATGCTATAATTTATATAATTTACATAATATGGCAATTACACATTACATACTTCTGTAATACTAATGTGTAAGTTATGTTTCATACCATGAATTTCTCTGTCCCCATCTTTTAGTTTAATTGTTCTTACCTCTAATCACTGATAAGGTCACATCAGGAGCCGTGAGTGGCAATCGGATGATCACTCTGTCATCTTGACCACTACTTTCTTTAACCTTCTATATGGCCATGGTTCATCCATTCCTGCCAACATCGTAGAATGGTAGGGTCATTCTCTTAAATAGTGACATCTGCTCTTGAAACTGTCTGCGAGGCACTGGTACAGTCCATTGTGAGTCGACCACTTTTGCATGGAAATTATGCCTTAGAACTAAAATAACCTCTATTTTATATACCATGTGGATTCTTCTTTGCAATGACTAGTCAGTCATTTGCCATTGAAAATTTACCATTTGCATATTCTACCACAAGGTACAGACATATGCAATTTCATGCCATTCTGGTAACTCCTTGGCGCATCACTTTTTATAGAGTCTAAAGAGAATGGCAGGAAAGCAATGCAAAGGAATGCCAAAACTGTTTAATTAAAATTAGTATAGTGACATTTTCTCTGCAGTAGCACATAGGAGGAGAGAAATGGAAGTATTGCTGAAGGTATGTGGCCTGGAATCCAAAAGGGAAGTACCAGTTTCTTAATTTTTGTTTTTAAGGGCTATTTTGGCAAATGAGATCTCATATGGGGCTTGGGGTTAGACTCAGAAGTTAGCAGCAGGATCCTAGCTAGCTTTCCAAAATGTATTAAATTTGAATCATTTGACTGACACACCGATCACTTAATGGAATGTGCTTTTAACATATGTGAACGGTAACTTCTTTATACACCTTTACTACCTTCCAACATTCATTAGCTTGATCACTGAAATAAATATTCATCCACTGTTTAGTAAATAATATGGATAAGCATTAACAAAATTGACATATGTGATCTCTTCCAATAAATGAGGCAACAGAGGATATGGCAATCCAAAAAGATCTTCTTCAATAAAATAAATGAGCAAAATAATGGCCCCTTTACTTTTTATTATCCTTTTTCTTTGATTTTCTTATCATTTACTTATATCAAAGTAGTGATTACGTATGTAAAATTTCGTTTCATTTTGACGACTCCTTCTTGGTGCGCTAATTTTTTTGTCCATGAATGTATTAAGTTCTAGAAGGAAAAGTTTGGCAGTCTGGGAAAACTCTGTGCGTATTGTAGCCCGAGCTTCGGTGTAGCAGTTATTGCTGGTTAAACGTGGCGTAACAGCTATTACTTTGCTGCCACTAAATTTATCAACGCTCTGTTAGGAAACAGGACAGTCTGAGCCCTGTAGCATAATTCTACTACTTGCTAATATCTTCAAATTTTGAGTTTAGTTCTTACTGTTTCAGTTACCGCCCAAGCAGAGGCGCAGTTTGTTAGCGTCGAGTTGACGCATTGTAAATAATTGAAGAATGTAATAAAGGGTAGTTTTAACCCTTCTTCTATGCAGTCACTACTCTCAAGATTTCACACAAAAGGTAGACAAGTAGACCTTACAATATATATATATGTGTGTGTGTAAGATAAAAATATGTAACTGTAATTTATAATTTAAGTTAGTAATAGCCTCTTAATGTTAAATTTTAATTTGGTTACTCCCCTATCTACTCTAAAAATAGTAATAATCTTTTCTAAAGTGCATCTTTCAAAATTAATCCGGTTATGAAACCATGACTGCAATGCGGTGAAATTTCAGCCAATCAGATCAAAGAAATTTTTATTATGAATACTACTGCAACTAACTGCGCAAGACATTCTTCCCCTCTTCGCTTGTGCTAGCAAACAAGCACCGCTCTGTTCATTGCCAAGATGTATACTGCTATATACAAAAATTGTAGAGTGCATATTGCACTCATATTCATAATGCACAGTAGTCCTAAGAATTAGTTAATCAAGGAATAAAATTGTGTGTGAAAATTACGGCTACGTCTGTCTTCGAGTGTTATCGTTCTAACTACGCAATAGGTAGTTTGCATTAACTATAATTAAAGTCTTCTATAATAAGTAACTATAATTAAAGTCTTCTATAATAAGTAACTATAATTAAAGTCTATTTATATTAACTATAATCAAAGTCTTCTAACAGTAAAGTCTCTCCACGATATTATAACTACGCAAAAAACCATCGCCAGTCCATTACAGCTATTCCCCAATCATCTTATTACATATACATATGTATACAGTGAGGTACATAGTTAGAAAAATGTTGTAATAATAAAATAATTCTAGGAAAAAAATGTTCATAAAAATTGACACGTTATTATTTATATATGTTTTATTTTCTATTTTATTATTAAAAGTGTAATTAAATCGAAAGTTACCGTGTTGAACACCAGTGATGTATGATTTAATAATGGTCACCTGTGTAGGACAACGCAGTAAATTTAGATAAATTATCGGAAACCCAGTGCCAGGGTCACCACGAAAGCCAAGGGTCACCGGCGATCTGGGTTGACGTTTACCCATGTGGTAAGGGGCAGTATAATTTATCCAGTAGTAGCGCGCTTATTGCTTTTAGAAAGCTTAGTTTGTTAAGCAGTTGCAGACTGATTAAACTTTAAAAGATGAATTAAATTTGTGGGCTTAACCAAATGAAGCACTTTGAGAAAATGCCTTGTAGAAGGCAGATTAAAAATACCAACGCCTGGGCGCTTCACGTAATGGAAAATTGCGTTTCTCCTAAATGTTTTGTAACATAATCGAATGAAAGAAAAGAAAGAAAAGAGAGGACAATCCGGATGACCGAAGTTCCAGTGCGCAGGGTTAAATACCTTACCATCGGCACGCCAATCCCTGATTTGACAAGTCCATTAACGATCATTCGAAACCGGAACCCATTCTCACGAAATATATTAAACTAAAGACATAACATTAATAAAAGTGGAGTACTTTAAATGGAATAAAAAATGGTATGATTGGCTGACGTTTGATATTCCTTTCTGAACTTAAACTCCATACTGTTCCCCGCTGATGCAATGAAACATTCAGACTAGACAATTGGTCTTTTCCCACGATGCTGCGGTTACCACACCCTTTAAAGGGATAGTCAAAGCATCGACAACAGCTTGGAATTAATGTAGTTAAATTCTGTGCGCCCTTTACCCCTATGTCCCCACACCATGAATTTTGATGGCTGAGTGTTCTGGAAGTTGACTGATATCCGATTTAAATCCTATTTGAGAAAGTTTTATTTATACATTTTTCTGTGGTTATTCCTTTGTTAACTAAATGTTTAATGCTGCATTGGGTGGCGTATTTAATATATAGTATAGTAGCTTAATTTGTAGTAAATCCTTTTCTGAAGATCGCCTCTCTAAGAAGTGCACTTTTAGAATTGACCAGTATTTATTACGATAAACATCAGTACCTGTGCTCATTTAAATTCTCAAAAATATTAGTCACTTTCCGAACTGGTCGTTTTAGGAAAAGGATCTTTAAAATATTATATACTAGCCGCTGCGCGGCCAGCCTTCGTCTGGCTTTTAAGTGTACCAGAAAAATGCCTAAAGAGAACACCAAACATTAAATTTGAAAACTGCACAGAATTTTACTCTGCAGAACAATTTTCTCGAAAAAGAAACAAATAACAACGGAAAAAAAAATTCAGTTAAAAATGCATTACATATAAAAAACATACAACAAAATAAGCAATATCCCTTAATACAAATATTAATTATCCTAATAAATAAATTAACCAACTTCCCTTTGCAAAATCTTAAGAACTCAAATGGTATAAACAGATTAAGAACTTAAACAGATTAAAAAATATCATGCAAAACTTTTTTATAATTAAAATTATATATAATTAAAACATAATATTACAATGAAATAAGCAATATCCCTTGATACAAATGTTAATTATCCTAATAAAGTAATTAAACAATTTACCGCTGCAAAAAGAAACAACTTTTTACTTTCTTAAACTTTTCAGTCTCTTAAAAACAGTAACATAAGAAATACGATGAAAAATTGTTGCCAAACCGAAATTTTTAAAAGAATGAAACTATTCAAAATGATTCAATTTCATCAAAAATCTATCGACAACAATAAGAACGGAAAATTGTTGCCAAAACTACATTTTAAAATATCTGAGATGTGAGAAGTGTATTCGGAAGCTTCATTTAAAAAATTTTAAAAAAATACAAAATATTATTATTTTTCCAAAATTCCTTTTTTAAAAGGATTCGAAAGGATTAAAGTTCAACCTGTCCAAAAATCAAAGGAAAATAAACGGTACATTTTTTAAAATAAGTTTTTTTTAAAAACATTCCGCCGAAAAGGTGTTAAGCTCACCTACTTAATAAATTCGTATTGAATCGATTTATTGAAATACGAAATTTATTTTAAATTCGTAAAATAGCTAAGTGTCTACGCTTCCCGACGATGTAAAAATGAAATGTATAGAGTCAAATCTCACTTTCCTGTAGCCCATTATGTCTCAAAATGACACGATTTGATCACAAAACATAAAATAAAAAAAAAATTCTAATTCGAATTTCGAAAAAATCGCTTCGAGGTGCACTGGCTCTTGTGTAGATACACCTATGTACCAAATTTCGTGGCCCCGGGTCTATTAGCTTACTCACAACACGAACGAAAGACACGCACACAGACTCTTTGTTTTATTATATGTAGAGATTAATTGAATTTTATTTGAATAACAATAAATCATAAATTTTATTTTTTCAATTGAAAATAATTTCTTCTTTTAATTTAACTTAAATGGGGGACATAATTATAGTAAATGCCCTTTAAAACGACTACCCATGTTTCATACGATTTTGGTTTCCTATGGAGGCGCTTGACATAGTGAGGGAGAGGTTCTACAGCGAAGTTTGTACATGATCTGAGAAATGATGCTCACCGTTAGAGGCAGAAATTTTAGGGAGGTCGTCTCGACAAACACGTAGTATTTGAAGTCATGTAATTACTAGTTTCCGTATGCGAAATTTGGTATGCAAATGAAAAATTGTTGCCATTTCTCTTGGGGGAAATATTTGTCCGCGAGCAATGTAGTGAAAGCAAATTGTAGAGTCATTAGGTTTTTCTGAATCAGAAGAAGTGAAAAATGTGCAATGTCCTCGAACCCTGTGCCTCTCGAATACGCGTCGGGTATGCTTCGACTTACACCACAAAAGCATGCGGAAAGGAGGGAGAAAATATTTCTATGGGTTAGGTTAGGTTATTCAATTGTGGCAAAGCACACGAGGTCTATTTGCCTAAGGGGAGGGATGCCTTCGTGGAGGACTTTCTAAGGGAAACTGGCTCGTATACACGTTACACATGGGGAAAACCACGAAAACGCCCATGCAGCTAGCCCGTTCGCGGGATTCGAACCTCGGACCGAACTACCAGTGTTCAGCGTCTTTACCGCTTAGCCGCTGGTGGGCAAATATTTCTATAAAGTGCGCTGCTAAGTTTGATAAATCAGTCTTCTCTTTATTTAAATTTTGATATTTTTATTTGAAGTAACTTGTTTTAAATACGGTAAACCTATTTTAAGAAGACCATTGACGCTCCCAAATAATTTTGTCTTCTATCGATGCAATCAGGATATAGAAATAATGTCTGATATCAATCTTTATTTATGTTGCCAGAAATGCTGGTCCATTTGAAAAAATGATCATCATAGGAGGTATTCGTCATTCATTCATTGTTCATAGTTCATCACTGTATTTTATTTTATGTGTTGTGTCTAATATGTTCAAGAATTAATTCTTAAAGTATTTGCCCTTTCGTAACTGTTTAAGGTAAAACTTTTTCAGGTGTTAAACTGGAATAAAAACTCGAAGATTACATAACACTTAATAATAACTTAGATAAAAAAAAATTTAGGAATTTTAGAAGTATTAATCTATAAAATTAACCAAGCAACAATCTTGTGTTTGGCGTAGATTTTAGTTAAGACTTTATAGATTTCGAGGGGAAAAAGGTGCAGGTCTCTCTTCATCAGGAAAACTCTTCGCCCTCGAATTCGATAGAATCTTGACTATAATCTACTCCAAACACAAGGTTGTTGCGTTACTAATTTTATGCTTTACGTTGGCGTGTTTTTCTTCTTTCTTGAAGTTTTAAATCTGTTTAATATGTTTTTTAATTTAGCGGTGAGAGAACTCTGATGATAAATGTGTTAAGGTGCAATTTGAAGTTTCCAGATTTCATATTTTTTATATCATGATATTTTTCCGCTTATATCATTGTACGTTCCAAAAGAAAATGTGCCAGAGCTTTTAAAATTTACTTCTTAGTTTAAATTCACTTCTTCTTAGTTTCTTAAGTTTAATCAATTACTTGTTTTAATTTGTTTTAGTCTAAATAAAAATGAAATCTTTGTCTGGGCAAATAAAAAGGAGTGTTTTTTTTGGAGGGGAGTAGGGATGTTTGTGTTTGCTTGTTTGGTTAATTTTTATAAACAAAAATGCGTTTTACTGAAATGAAAATATTTTTTCTACCCCCTCCAAAAAAAGTATAACTTGTTAAAACAGAACACGAGGAACCAGAAAAAAAGAGGGGCATGTGCATATTGCACAATTACAGATTATACAGAAAGAAATGACAGTCTGATTCTCCGCAGTTTTTCTAATATGCGAACAAGCTGTGATTCCCTTTAGTTCGAAAAACAAGAGTGCTGTTTTTATTGTGTTTATCTATTAGGTTTGTGTCTGTATCTTACGGTAAAAGGAAATCTTTACTTTTTTATTTGGATGTACTGTAATCTCATCGGATAACTGGACTTCTACTATAATTGTATGCATCTATACAACTACTCTGGAGCTGCAAAAACTACCATCTGAAATTTTAAATTACATGCTCAATGAAACGCAAACGCAACGAATTGATAATTAGCATTGTAAGACTGAAAGTTCTTGACACTAATTCCAAACTATTTTCGCTACCTTTGTTAAATGATTCAAATTTATCAGCCCCTAGCAAGTGCAACTTTCCATAAATTAGGCTATACTAATAGAAAAATTCCATGAGCTCGAAAAGATATCCGGATTTAGAAAACACGACCTTATCGGAAATGTTATCTTGTAACCGCGGGCCGTGGAAAAAGAGACGTTGACAGCTTTATTTCGGCCGCTGGAGTTCCCCCTTCTTCGATGGGATCACATTCCTGATGCTGAAGACAGCCACGTGCCCTACTGGGGCCTCTATGTACGCAGGATCACTAATTTATTTTACGTGAAATAGGTTCTCAGTACTTAGCAATGCGCGTTGGATGATTTCTATTGATGGTGGCAAAGCAGCTCAACCTTTTTAATGCTACGGTAAAAGATACAGTTATCTGGATTCTAGTCATCTGAATCTGAGTCACTTACATGTTCGCAGCCATCTGAATGTTATATTTTATTGGTGCGTTTTGATGTTAGAAATGACCTTACTCGAATCTCTTGAAACTTTTTGGATTTTTGCGTTGTATATGTTATGTTGCATGGGCTATTTACCATGCATTTGCCACCCACGTGGTGAGGCAAGTGCGGCCTTTTGCCCTGAACAAAAAGGTCTTCAAATTATCCACAGTGTGTCTTCGCGTAAAGCCAGTTCTCAGTGTTAATATTCGGTAAAGCATAAAATGATCACGTCGCAAATTTAATCAATATTTAATTGATTTAATTTAAAATCGTTCAATGATATTAATTCATTATTTTATTCTACTGTAAATTAATTAACATAATTTTAGAATGCATTTAATTTATTAGATTTATTTTTTATTTTTAAAGTGCATTTAGTTTTTTAACCAACTGGATAAATTTTCGCGGATGTGCAGTACAATTTTTAATAAAAAGGGGTGTTTCTAGTGCATATATTGCGTACACATAGTGATGGCTTAGATTGTTAGAACATACTCTGTGCGTTTAACTTATTTCGTCATGTTACAAATTGGCTATCCCAGATTTCTTATTATCACATCGAAATTTTGCAGGCTTGCTCTCAAACATGAAATTTTATCCTCCTCGCAGATGATGTATTTCCATAGCAACGCCGTTTGACAGCATATTCTACAGATTGGTTTACTTTTGAACGAGATGTCGCTATTTTTGTGATTTTTCCTTAATTTTTGGAAACCAGTATAATAAGTACTGGGATGGAACCTGTATAATAAGTACCGGGAACGCAATGTTATAATGAACTGTAATAATAATACTAGAGAGGTGTCCACGGCGTTATTACAGCTATAAAAAGTTCACAAGTGTAATCCTTTTGAACATATTCACAGGATGTAAATGTTCATAAATTTATGCAGCATAAGAACTTATACTTGACAAAGATCTAGATCGTAGAAAGAGAGTCGTTGCATAATTTTTTGAAACTTCGAATACTCTTGTTTAAGAAACCTATGGGATGCCAGGAAGATCAGTTTGTGAGGATTTTATGTGATTATTCCTAGTTAAGAGACATGAAAACGTATAATGATCAAGAATTCCCTGTTACCCAGATATACAGATGTCGGAGTTCGCCATAGTTCTTGCGTAGAAATATGTGGAGAAGGGTTCGTGTCCTGTTATGAAGTAGTTTAATGAAGGATTCGAGTATAGAGATGCGAACCTTACATTGGAGATCAAGCTATAAGTGCGTCTTCTCTAAGACACAAATCTTGCCAATGTTTTTTAAGCAAACTGTTTTAATTGGTACCAGAACTTTGAACGAGGCCGTGGAAGGGTGGTTTCAATACTGTCATGATTAAGAGCTGCTTCTTTTGTAAGTATTTTAAGTTTTACTAACGTTTATTTTATTTTAAAACTTTACTGTCCTCGCTTATTTTCCATTTCCGGCCAGAAAGCGCGAAAGAGAATTGGTTGTGTAAATGAGGTTGCAAACTGTATAAGTATTTAAGACGTGGCTTTTAACCAAGAGGAAAAAAGAGACTTCTCGCTGCTTTACACGCGCGCGCTTTTCATGTCTGCCTTTAAGGCCAGAACTTAGTTCTCGTTGATATTCGAAAACGTATTGTAGTTTTTGAAGTCCGCTCACTATATACGTAGTGTTAAAAGGCCAATCTTCGCGTTACTACTCTCTGTAAAGCATCCAAGTTTAGTTTAAGTTAGATTTTTTGCGTTTTAGACCTAAGTGCTGGTCTCTGTATCCCGAAGTGCGGGAACGACTGTACGCTGTGTGAGAAATAAAGGGTAAATTTAATCCTCTTTGTTGTATTTTCTTCCGTGTTCCTACTCAGGACTCCAGTTATGTTTGCAAAGGCAACTAGAAGGAACAGAAGTCCTGACACTTTGGCTAATTCGTCTGTCTGATCATTACCAAAATATCCATTATATCTTTTGATCCATGAAATTTGAATTTTATAATTTAGAATTAAAGCAAGAAGAGCAGAAATCAATGACTTTTATATTCAGTAGCAGTTATAAACAATGACGAACTGCTGCTGTTACGATAGTCTGGCCAGCGCCAAATTGTAAAGAACTTGCAAGAAAAATTTGGGCATATGTTATTCGACTTCTGCGTCACTTGCAAGTATAGGTATCCCTTCTGTTATAACACGTTAGATAGATCCTTAAAAAATATCATGCTTTGCGAAACGTGTTATGCGATACTAACAATCAATACAAAATAAAGGGATGCATTCCGAAATCTTCGAAAACAAACTATTATTTTAAGGGTTCCCACTGTTACCTCATTTAAATTTCAACTTTTTTCAAGGTTAGATGCCTTTTCATCTTTTAACTAATCATTCAAAATTTGAATTGGGTGGGATTTCTTCCCCTAAGAAATGAATTTTCTTTTAGTTGTTTGTTGTTTTGCTATTTTTGGACATAGGTTTGGGACTGAAATAAAATTTCGCAGTAATTACTCCTAAAAATGAGGAATCTCATTAGTAAAACGTTGTAGGATTTCACTTAATCTGGTAATGCTAGTTTAGTCTAATAATCCAAACAGACGTGAAGCGAATTATCGCTTTGTCTGAAAATACTGATAAAGGTCCTGAGAAGATGTAAAATAACCTTTTTATTGAAACAGACTTTAGAACATAAAGGCACTGTCTTGTGCTACAATATAACCGCATCTCGTGGTGATGCAAATAAATCTAACAATCCAATTGAAATGAAATGTTGAACAATAGTCAAGGACTATACACTTAAGTACAACAAGAAGCTGGCTCGCCAATTGTACCGAAGCGTAAGAATTTAAAGTATTAGCAGGGATAGAATGCAAAACCGAACAATTACAACTGTCAGAGCTGGCAAGAAAGCACAACCTAGCGCGCACGCGATACCAGAAACACGCCGTCTTAAAATCCAAAAATCACAGTTTAAATGCACACTAATGCAAATAATTCAACTAACATAAAATTCCTTACATTTTTCTCACCAGAATTTAAATATGAATATATGTATATGTGTATGAATAAATAGGCTGTTATTGCGTACTATACACAGTGACATAATACTTAACTTAATTTTGTAAATGTTTAGAATAATAATCGTGCTGTTGAAATATGTAATACATAAAGTATTATAAGAGGTTCCTCGTGATCTCTCTAAAAAAGAAAGACATAATGCGCCGCCTAGAGTATTGCAGTTTTTTTTTAATCTGAATATCAACGGATTAGTATTATCCCGACGTAAACACGGTAGACACGCATTCATTGAAATATCTTCAAGCATTACACGTTACACACTGCTACGTTACATAAAATATTACATGGTGCACAATGATTCTTGCTTCGTTAGATTTTTAGAGTTTTCGACATTTAGTATTTGGTGGAGAGAAAAATATAATAATAAGGCAAAAAATAAAACA
The DNA here is from genome assembly GCA_000611955.2 of Stegodyphus mimosarum. Classification (NCBI taxonomy): domain Eukaryota; kingdom Metazoa; phylum Arthropoda; class Arachnida; order Araneae; family Eresidae; genus Stegodyphus; species Stegodyphus mimosarum. Next base: position 932,145 of record KK122473.1, on the reverse strand, counting down.
TTTAAGTAATAAAATAAGAAGAATAGGGAGGAAAAATAACAAAACAAAAAATTAATATATATTCCTTGCCCCCCCCAAAAAAAATTAAAACGATATTTGAACCGAAAAGGCAATTAAAACATGAAAAATGGGAACTTAAGAGTACCAAAAACATTTGTTAATCTCTTTTATTCAAAGCTTCAAGCAGAACTGGTCAAGGGAAAAGTGTTTTGAAGCCCTAAATCAAGTCGATTAACTTGACAAACTAAAACAAGTGTTGTTCCAACAAATCCAGTGAGGCATCGAACGGCCTAGTAAAGTTAATTTTTTTAAATTACTTAATGAATTTACCTCTTTCCCCGACTTGTTTCAGCTGTCCATTCACAAAAGAATGAATTTGGAAAAAATAGAAGTAATAGAGACTAAAACCTGAAACAGTGAATACAAGTAAAATACTTGTAAACGGAATATTCATGAATAAAATACTACATGTAAACGAAAATTCATTTATAAAATTTAGCAGCACTTGGCGCTAATTTAAACTTGTTAATTCTTTCGTATTTTTGAAAAATGCACTTTTGTCCATTTATCTAATGTCTTGATATGTATAAAGTAAGATTAATAGTGCATTAGGCAGCCTAGATTGGTCAGTTAGACTGCTTCGTGATATAGCGCGAGAATATGTGTCAAAAACAACCGTCCAAATTATACATAACTTGCATTCTGAGGTTATATATATGCCAAACTGTTATTACCGTTATTTTAAGCATTTAGACTGTTTGTTGGCATGAAAAACGGTTCATCAATAACGCAGCTATCAAAAACACCTCCTAGAAAAGTTCAGAAGATCAGACTGTAAAGTACTAATATCATACCAGATTGTTCCTACTATGATTAATGAAAGGTAGTTTTGACAAAATGGGAATATCTGAAGCATCACTGCGGACATTTCCCGGGCGCATATAAGCATTCTGTACCGCGCCACGCGCATAGGGAAAAATTCGTACTTCCAATTGGACATACTTTCAGATGACATCATTTTCTGTTGGTGTAATGACGTTTAGGCGGCGTTTGTTTTCGCTGAATAACGTACATAAGTGACACAAAAGAGTTAAAATTATCGTTTTTTTTCTTTTCTTTAAATGAAACAAAAAAAAAATAGCTGCACTGCACATGGCTTCCCTTTTCATGGAATAATAAAATTATAAAATCTTTGGTAATATCTGATGCGATCTTATATTAAGTGCTTAGATTATACAAGTAGGTGAATGAATTTAGTGCGAAAACCAAAACAGGACGATCTCGATCCAACTGTAAAGGCATTGTGTACTAGTAAAAGTATATTATTACTATTGCAATTTTGTTGCATTCTGTTTCTTTCACATTGCAGAAAATATTTCCTTTGCAAATTATTATGTTATTTCTATGTTAATGTCCATGTCATTCTAATATATCTGTTGCTTTAACTGAAGGAAAAATGTGCATTCAGTACTGTCGCTGAATTTAATACACGTGTATAAGAAAAGAAACTTTTTTCTCTGACAAACACTATTTTTATGCAAAGGTGCAACAAATTTTACACATTAAAAAATGGCAATAAAGTAATATTATTCAATTTAAAACGTATCTCTATTCTAAATCTATATTAGTCTGACTTCAAAAATAAATTTTACTTTTTCAGACTGATTATAAATATTGCGAATTTGTTGTGTACTTGTGTAATGTTAGCTCCCAATGTCTTTTTTGCTATTTCCGAAAATTAACTTGTCTCATGCTTTCGCAGATTGCATCATCAGATAATAGATATACAATGAACACGAAATAATTAATTAATAATCACAACACCATTAATATGAAGAGCTTTAAATTAAAAATACATTTATTAAAAATCTCTGCACTTAATACACATTTTCGGAGTTAGCACAAGAAGAAATAATACCTTTTTCTCTCTAGGAAAAGCAATCACTACATTTTTTATTACTACATTAATTAACAACACTACAATGTTGTAAAAAGCGTAATCTCATGGCAACAGGAATATAACGCACGTAATAATCTTTTCCGTACTGCTATCAAAATGCAAACAAACGGTATGGAGATGTATCCTCGAGCCCAAGTAAAGTCAAGGCGTTCATAAGCGTAGAGGAAATGATGTCATCAGAAGCCGTATCCAATCGCGAGGACAGATTTTTCCCTATGTGCGTGGTGCGGTACAGAATGCTTATATGCTTCCCGGGCAATAACCCAATACGCAGGTTTACTGCGCCGCTCGAAGTGAGTTGTGAATTAACTTTCGGTAACCGTGGTTCGTTTACCAGGGCTCTGATAACGAACAGCCTTAACGGTCTGCAATACCCTTTGGTTTAATTTTATTTTATTAGCTTTTCAAACATTACTGCCTAGTCCAATGCTGATGACCGTGAACCTGGAAGACATGTTGACAGACGCCGTCGATGGTCATTTTCCGTTTATTTCAACAATTTGCGTAACTGATGTGCACCTATAATTGAAACATGTCCAGGTAATGATTAAGAAAATTTTAACGTCGTATATTATACTCGGTAGAGAATATTTTTTCTTTTCCTTTTTTATATAAAAAACGTCCTTTTAATCTTCCTTTCCACATGTTTCATGCTTTTATTGATGTTTTACGTTACTTACAAAGGCTTGCTCAATAAAACGAGGATGATCGCTGAGGGTCCTCCCAAGTGAAGACGTTCCTAACGGCAATAAATAAGGTTAAGAGTCTGGATTTATGGTTGGATGGAGTTAATGGTGAAAAGCACTCAAGAATGTCATTTTGTGGATGAACCTGTAAGGAAAAAGCCTTAATCACTTTATTGGCTGCACAACCTCGCATATCAAGTAGACCTTTATATGTTTGCCATTGGGTGCGACAGCTTTCAGTGGGTGGGTATTCCTAAGAGGTAATGTGAGTGCTTTACCTTTTGTCCGAAATTTAAGAGATAATGAAGTTAATACAACGCCTACGGAAAACCTTTTCCTACTAATTTCCCATTTTATCATCCCCACTTTTCTCCTTTTTTGAAAGCTTTTAAGAAATAGATTAAAGACCTTACGTTTGGTCAAATGGATACACTCTAAAAACTAATTGTTTTCGACGTTGCGTGAAAAGATAAATTGAAAAAGGTACATTTCTTGCAGTGGCGACATTTGCTGAATCTTATGAACGATAAATGCGTTTAATCCCAAGTGGAAGCTTTGCTGTACGCTCTGAGATAGGAGCCGACTGTGTTTATCCTTATTTTGAGAAACGAAGGGTAATCAACCCTTCCTGAATCTTAGTCTCTGTTCACACACTCAAGCGATTATTCGCGTATCGGTGTAAAATGGTTCCTACATTTAACTGTTAAATAAAAAGGTGGAACCCCACAACACAATTAATCGTCGAGACCATTGGCTACCGGTAACCTATGGGACCAATCACTTGCTGTAGTGCATAGCTTAGTCATATCAAACTCAGAAACATTCAGAAAAGTGAGTAAAAGTTGCAGTCGCGTCTTCAGTTCTAGATTTTCATCTAGAAAATAGAAAATTATCAGGTGTACTCTTCTCAACACTAGTAGTCATAGTGTTTTCATCTGTTCTGTGACTGCCACTGACATTCTCAATGGTCACTCCGTAGCGAGATAAAGAATTGTCTGCTTTACCTGGGAGGATGGGAGAGCTCCCTGGAGCAGGATTTCTTATTCCTCTCCCGCCTCCCCTTATTTTAAAGCCTTCAACTTGTTCTTCGTTAAAGAAAGTATGCACGTGCTCTAAATTTACTGGGCTGCACGTATCAAAAGTTGCAGAAAAGGAATCTTTGCCGGTATTTCCTTTTGCAGTGAATTTCGTGGTGGTGTATTTTGGATGTCTTTTTTTAAGAACCAATGATAATTATACGGCGGCATTTAAACTGAAGATTATTGAATGTGTTGAAGAGAATGGAAACAGAGCTGCTGAAAGGGAATGGGAAAAATAAGTAAAAAATTAATGTGTGTGTGAAAAATAAGTAAAAAATTAATGAGTAATGTTAAGTGAAAAATTAATGAGGGACTGGAGAAAATCCAAGCCAATCGCTACAAGAAATAAGTGTAAATAGGAGAGCATTCAGAGGACAAAAGCATGGAATTTTCCCAGTGACAGAAAATGAACTTCTTTGTTATGTTCGTACATTACGAAATGATGGATGTGCGGTATCTCCAACGCTTTGGACGAAAGGAAAGATGACATTTTATGGAATGTGCAGACACCGATTCATATTACAACAGTGATACTGATACCTTAAGTGAAGTTTATTTATTATGAATAATGTATTATGTTATTAGAATTTTTGTCAAAATTTTTAGAAAAACTATTTGTGAATTTTATGTCTATAAAAATATTACCATAAAAATGCCTCTTTTTTGTGTGCAACTAACGGAAAGACTGTTTAATAAACAGCATACGATCTGGAAACATTTGGTAAGTTACTAATTTTATTATAATGTATTTTTATACCAGTAATGTTTTAGATTTCCGCTCATAATAGTCGTACCTAGATTTTCACAATGAAAAATTGGCAAAACGAAGTAAGACTATCACGCCAGTAAACACCGAACATGCCTGCGCGGTTCCCAGAAAGAGGCAAATTTGCATCGTACGTGATTGCTGTAGTACGTATCAAAGTGAACACGTTCCCAACGTGTTCTATATTGACAAACATACATCTCACCCCTGCTGTGAAAATCGCTAGTGCAGCAGCATGTCTCCAGACGTCGAAAAACTGGTTGCAGGAAAAAGATGCCAGGTGTCGAGAAAGAAACACCAAGTATCCATTATCTACCACCAGGATTTCCTTATGTTCCTCCTATTTTTTTTAAAGAATTACAGTATTAGGTAAGATTACTCACTTTTTAAATTAAATACATAATTAAGTATAAAATAGGATTTTTTTCCCCTTGCGGACTGTAGTATTGTACACTGATGAATATTTGGCCCTTATTAAGGTACTAAGTATGACATGACTGGTGCAGACGTTGTTGTTACTTATGCTCACTTGTCTGACAGTAACATCAGCCCAAGCCCTCGAAATTCCTCGTGGCAAGGAGCGTTAGTTTTTACGCCTGTCATTGGCAACAGCCTTGAGCACCTATAGGGGAAAGTGCGATTTGGCTCAGTTCCGGCCCCAGTTCTGATGGAGAAGCACCCCGGGAGGGGGACGAGTGTGAGGGTATCTCACATTTCTCCCCGTCCACCAAACCACACGAGAGGGCTTTCGACTCGCCGCATATTTAGAGTGCCGCCATGCCGTACCGATACTATACAAACATCGATATCTTCTCCGGGATTCGAATCGGGACCTTCGGCACGGCAGTCAGCGACGCTAACCACTATAGCGGTAGGGCGGCTGCTGGTGTAGGTAAACTCCGTTAGCAAAATTTTCTCAACGTTTATAAAGAATTGCATTATGTTACGTAATCATAGATGAGGCTTTTCGAAAAAAAAATATTTTTAGAGTCCTGCTGTTCAACAAAACAAAGTTTTACTGCAGTCTTTCAATTTTAATCAATCTCTGATTGCTTAAAATGCTTAAGTGGATTATAACCTGAAGTGTCTAAATTATGTTTTTATTTTATTTTATTTATTCCTTGTTTTACTTCAGTATTAACGTTTTCTAATGTAAAAGAAATCTTTTAGGAATCTTTTTTAATTTTATGGAACTATGGTTACATTACTATGTATTGATTAGGAATGCTTTTCGGCAAACGTTACCAATCTACTTCAGAACATTACACAAAGGTGCAGTGGTAATCCGTCGGTAACCAGTGGCCATATCGGTTACCTTCGGTTAATTTGAAAACAGTGTAAACCTCTCTTTCCCCTTAAATTCTTTCTATAAAACTATATTTTCAGCTGTAGTAGTAACATGAAATAAGGCAGTAATAGAATTCGGTGCTGGAAAAATAAAATTCAGAAACGTCTTTGGATTGGAATAAGCATTGGGATTCTCTTTCAAAAATATAACTTATAAAAATCTAGAAAGCGAAGTACTTCCGTAGAATGTTTTACAACTTTTTATGGTCAAATTGCGTATACATGCCTGTATAATTTAATGATACGTGTATTTATGTACTACATACATATATACATATACATACACACACACACACACACATATATATATATACATACATACACACACTATATATATATATACATATAAACCAATAATTCATGATAAATTATAATAAGAAAACTTTCCATATATCATCTCCAAGGAACAGAAATTTAATTTAAAATCATCATCAAAAAAGTATTTAATAAGTAGCTCACACTTTCCTGTCTCTCCCAATTACAGCTTACAGTTTCCTACCAGAATGTATTTTCAAAAACGCGTTTAATGCAAATGAGTAAGAGTAGTATTTAAGTCGATGTTTCACTGACTTCGTTAGAGAGCCAGAGTTTCTGATTAGCGCGCGTTCGCCTACGTCTCTCTCTAAGCTATCACTATGCTCGGCCATACTTCAGGCCCTTGATAGCTTCGCCTACTTAATTGAGATTTAGAGGCCAACTACTTAGAATCCTGATAGCTTCGGCTATATCTTTTTAGTTAAGCTTTAGTTCGTAGTACTTTGAGTTTAAGCCCAAGTGGAGGCTTTGCTGTATACGTATATAGCATACACTGAGGTAGGAGCCGACTGTGTTAAGTCTTATTTTTAGAAATAAAGGGTAATCAACCCTTCTTGAGTATTACGTCTCTGTTCACACACTCAAGCGATTACCCTCTTAACCTCTCGGTGTAAGAGGTTCCCCACATTAAACTGTTAAATGAAAGGGTGGAACCCCACAATATAAATGTAGCTTAAAATTTTCTAATTACATCAAAAGCTAACCATAACATTACATGAAACATAACCAAGCATTTATATTGATATTACATTAATATATTTACGTTAATGGACTTTGTATTATTAGGATATTTAACTCTTGCTATTTTATACTTTAGTTTTTTGCTTTTTTGTTCTAATATTATGTAGGAGGCATGTTTTTAGAATAAATACCGTTTTGAAATTTCCGCTGCCGCGTCTTTGGTGCAGCGTCTTGACCTACATCTGTTGTTAAACCACAGGCGCCATTACGGAAAACTTTCAGCCGTGTTTTGTTTTTGAGTATTTAAAATGGTTTCGCCGATTGGGGATCCCGCCGACTGTGGAATAGAGCCGATGATTGGTTTTCGTAGTGACATTTTCTTAGTTTTCTTAGTGTTCGTTTCTTAAAGACGTGAAGTCGACTAAAATCCGTCATCATGTCAGGTGTAGTTTAAATTTATAACAGTTATATTTAATTTTGAAACCCTTTCTTTTCAAGTCTTGTTTCCCACTTACAACTCCTTACCAGAATGGGTTTTTAGCATCGCATTCAATGCAAATGAATTAAAGAAGTTCAACTAACTTCGATAAAGAGTGCATAGGAGTCCTTAGTGGCGCGTGTTTGCTTTCAGGCTAACAATTCTTGAAGCTATTACGCTCGGCCGTATTGTACGTTCCTGTTGATATTCGCCGGCTAGTTTAATTTAAGGACCAACTACGCTAGCTATTTGTTTCTAGCTTCAGCTAATTTTATTCATGTTAGTATTACATTAGTTTCTTATTTTCTTATCCTGATTTAAAAACCCGAGTGGAGGCTTTCCTGTAAGCCCGAGAAGGAGCGAACTGTTATCTCTTTGAGTGAATAAAAGGGTATTTTAACCCTTCTCGAGTCTACGTTGTAAGTGCTTGAACTCAGCTATAAATCTCTACTTATTTCACTAGGTTCCTGGACATTTTATCATAGACAAAGTAGAGAGAGCTGAAACGAGTTAGAGCTTTTAAAGATAGCCGCGCGAATGTTCGTGATGATGAATGAAGTGGGGAACCTTCTGTCATTACTAAAGATTTGGAGTAGAATACTGACGAACGAGTGAAACAGAACATACGCTTTACGATTTCAACATTATCTGATGACTTTCCTCGAGTTTCAGGCAGTGTTGTGTATGAAATTGTGAGCTAAGGCTTAAATTATGGAAAATTATTTGCACGCTGAGTACCGAAAGTGTTGACAAAGTGTACACAAAACCAAACTGTTAGGTACTGAACTTTTCTTCACAGTGAGGAAGGTGGACGATTTTCAAGTCAAATTGTCATGGGCTTTTACACTTCGCCAAAATCGAAGCAGCAATCCCTTGAATGGCGGCATTTATCATCACCCAAGAGAGTGAAATTAAAGCAAACAGTTTGATTCCAGAATATCTTATGTACTGTGTTTTGGGACAGTGCACTAGAAAGTAGAGACTGTCTGCCTTTAACTTGGTACGACGTCTCAACCTGTAGAGGCGGACGCCGGGCACAGTGAAGAAAGTCAGGTGTATGAACGCAAGACAGGGCAACCAGGCATCTACTAGTCATCGAATAAACAAAGACAACGTCAGTCCCCCTGAGTTGATCAACGGAGGTGAGCCCCCGAGAACTATCTTGACATTATCAAATATTTAGCGATTACACAGCCCGAGAAGAACTTGACAGCACCCGTTCGATCATTGCCGAGCCTGAACAGACCACCGAATAGTCGGTTGATCGAGTTCTGTGAAGACAAATCTGTATACCCTAGGAACCGAGTCTATTTAAGTAAAGATCTCAGCCAAAACGCCGAGGGATGCCCCGCAATTGACCCTTAGGGATGTGTTTTGAGACTAGAATAGGGTGTTTCTTGTGGATTTTGTGCCTCGTCGTGACACAATAAATTCTACAACGTATTGTGAGTCTGTAAACAAACTTACGTTCTGCAATCGAAAACAAAAAGCGTTCCATATTGAGTAGGGGGATCCCAATCCACACGCGGCTAAACGAACTCAAGATCTCATCGCGTCATTTCACTGAGAACAACTTGATCACCCTCCGTACTGTCCCGATATAGCGTCCAGCAACTACCACCTGTTTCTGCATTTGAGCGGTCTTTGTCACAACGACTATGATGAGGACAACCACCTTGTTAGAGTGGATGTCAAATGAAGCAACAGACTTCTGTGATGAGGGCATTCCAAAACTGGTTGTTCGATAAGAGTACCTTAATATTGGCGGAAGTTATGTGTAAAAATAGACTGAGGTTCAGGCTTTCATATAAAAATAAAATTGGCAAGAAAATTCTACTTGTTTCTTTTTTATTTCCGAACGTTAGTTGCTTTAAAAACGTGCTTCTTATTAAATTATTTCATATATAAGTAATGCGTATTTAATCAAAAATTGCATCAGTAAATGTGTTTTTCTATAATATTAACTTTCATCCTTAAGAATTTTCTGCAGTTTTAGTTTGTCTTTATTTTATTCCTCAGTCTCGAATAAAAACAATTAAATGTTTACATGGCATTACAAAATTAACCAAAAGTAGAGACCTGCAATGTATTTAATTTCAAAATAGGTTTTCGGATGAGAAAAAATAAAAAGCACTTTAGAGAAGAGTATTTCTCACATATTTCGTATTCAAATAACGTAATATTTAATATGCAAAAGTGTATACTGAATGTTATGTAATCAGTATTTACAATAAAAATTTATTAATGTAGCAAATATGTATCTTTCTACTCCTTTTCCTTTAAAAAAGATACATTTGACCAAAAACTTGAATCTTCATCTTTCAATAATTCATTTTCATAGTACAAAACTGCATTTTATGGAACAGAACTATCTGGACGTAACCGAACTATTTTTATCGAACGCCATCTAGTGACTACGAGAACAACTTAACTGGTCGTTCTTCTGCTGCGATGAAGATAGGTTCTCCAACATTATGACTCGAACGTTAATTCTAAATGTTAGGTGGTCCGTTTCGTTGGATATTTTGTTTTGACGTATATTTTCTTTGTAACACTTCTTGTGCTCTATTAATAAATGCTTTTAGAGATAGCAGGCGTTTATGTTTATAGAAGAATGGTTACACACACACAATATATATATATTCTTCTTTCTTTTTTCCAAGTGTTTCGAATATGTGTAGGAAAAGTTTCTGGAAACATTTGAGATTCGAGTTTTCGGTTTTAAATGAATTTTAATGTCTTTAATGAAAATTTAATTGAATATTTTTTCGGATTTTGATCTCAAATGTATTCAACATGTATTCGAAACACAGTAATCGATTTTTATGAAACTTTAATTCATTTTCCCGTGCTGATGCGTTCTGTATTAAGAGTTTCAGTGAAAGGAGATTAAATTTTTATTTTTATATTTTGTATAGTTTTTCTTTTTCGACTTTGTTCTACCGATGAATTCTTATTTTAATTTTGTTATGTTTATATCAGTGTAATAACCTCTTATCTAAGGTTGCAATTATTAATAAATATTGTTGAGGAATTGCCTTGCTTTGATTTCAGTTTAATTTTAACTTTAGGTGCTTTAATTTACTTCAATCCTGAAGCTAGCGCAGGACTGGTTAAAAATATTTTGTTAATTTTTGAACATATTACTATGTTTCTTTTATATATATATATATATATATAAATTTTTCTGCATTTCCCTCTCTATAAAACTGAATGCAGAGAAAGTTACATGTTTATTCGGCTCCCACAAATACGAAGGGCTGCCCCATTCCTCGAGCCTGATTTTGATCCCTTTCGTAAATTACGACTTAATCGTAGCTATGAATTTACAAAGTATTTTTCCCTCCTTCCAGCATGCCTTCATGGTGAAACGGTAGCACACTCGGCGCGTGTTCGATAGGTCCAGTTTCGAGTCCCTGCGAGAGCATTTACTAATGTCTCTAAGATTGTTCTTTCTAGGAACGTATAAAAACATGGGTAATGAATGTCATCCTTGCAAGACTACGATTGCGAACATTTTTTTTTTCCTTTGCATTCCTTTGCCTTATCAAACCTGTAAATATAGAACATCCCTAACCTACCCTTTCAGAAATTATAACTCACCTATTTCCCTTCATATTACAGGAATATATCTGTGTATCTTTTTAACTTATTAGTCCAAAGGGATGTAGTCCCGAAGAACTATTACTTTCGTTTGGGCGTTTTGCGTCGTTTCACAAAAATCTCCGATTCACTTTTCATTTAGTGCTTGTTTCTTTGTTGGTAATTGAAGTTGCATTGGATTGGCTATTGGAATTTTTGGAATTGTATTATGTTGGTTATTGGGTCTGTACTGGATGGATTAATGGAATTGTATGTTGACTATTGGAATTATATTGGGTTGGTTTTTGTGTTCGTATTGGGTTTAGTTTAATGTTTGTTTCGTTCGGCAAGTTATTATATTATTAAGCAAGATCCCTTTGGACGTAATCTAAAATCTGAATCCTTTCAGATTTTTTTTTTGTATCTTTAATATAATCCTTTTCATTTGATATGCATTATCAGAGCTTGGAAAGAGGCGACTGCATGCAGAGTATACCTGAGTAATATGACTCGTGTGTCCGCGGAGCTAATTACAACTAATATATTACTTTGAGATGCATTTCAATCAGTAACGGTCCATTGGAAATCCTTGCAGTTACTTTCTTTTTTATTCAAAAATATATTTAAAGTGCCTTAAAAATTATACTTTTTATCAACATTTATTATAACAATTTGTTTTTCATTGACATTAGTGATAACATTTTCATAGACCTCTGCCTAAGCCAGCACGTACGTACACCTAGACGCAGGGGTGGCTAACCATTTGGGGAAGAGTGCCTCTATTTGGGGGGCGGGAGAAGCCATGCGTGCCACTTCTAACTTTTCCAACGTACTAGAAGTATAAAAAGGTTAAAAAAAATTATATATAGGCTTATTATGGGATTTTTCCGCAAGTTAGTTTATCGACATTTAAAAAATAATATAATAAATATAACAAATGTACAAACCAGGGTTTTATTATTAATGAACAGTTTTAAAGGTTCAGTCAGTTAGGTTATGTATAAAATAAAAATGAACAATTTGAAACATTTAATTCTAAGTAACTATTAAACAATCAAGTACTTAATTAAGGTACCTTTTGAATATGTAATTTTTTTTTACAACGTCATCTTATATTATGATTAGTTCTTGAAGACGCTAACAAAGTTAGGTGTTTTAGGTTCATATCAGTTAATCTTGAAGGATATTTTAATTTTTTTATGTACATAATAGAAAATATTTGTTCACAGATATATGTTGATCCAGACCTACAACAATATCTGATAGCCAAATCTTGTAAATTTGGGAAATTGCTTGCTGGTACAAATTTCCAAAATTCAGTATGATTTTTATCACTTACAGATGGAGTAAGTTCCTTATATTTGGTTTTCGGTGTAGTATGCTGCTATAGATCAATAATTTCGATTTGGATTTCAGTTGGGTAACAATTAACATCTTGCACAGAAACTGAATTATTATATTGATTGTAATGTGCTTATGTGTGTCTCTATCGACGCATTTGATACAGACTTATTACTGTTTTCAAATCTTTAAATTAAATAAGTCTTCGCGTGCCACTGTTAAAACTTGTGGCACGCGGGCCGTGCGTTGGCCATCCCTGACCTAGAGGAACGCGTACCACAAAATGCGATTAGCTGCTCTAGAGCAATTAACGTTAAGAAAGACCAAAATGTTTTAAAACATGAATGGTCGTTCTAAAGGTTAACCTATATACGTAAACAATGATTTTATGAATATACGCATCATTATTATTATGAATAAAATACACCTTATCGGAGCGGCCATCTGCCTAGGACACCCACCTGTGAGACATTTATTTGCCATTTAAGCAGTTTATTTTTAATGGAGGGTTTAATAATATGTATAAACTTAAGATTGTGTACAATTAAATTGCATATTTTGGTGAATCAAACAGTTCTTAACTGCTGTCATTGCTATCTTACATAATCTGCTATCATTGCTATTATATCTCTCATATTCTCCTTTTTTGAGGAGTCTGATAATGATTTTTCCATCCTCCACTATAAACAATTTTAACTTTTATTCATTTATTTTAAGAAAGGCTCGGTTAATCCGCTGTCGATTTAATTTTTCACTTAATCCACGGTGAGATTAATATGGCATTAGCATATTTCATTAAACATTGATCAGGAATTTCATTAGCATTAAATAAACATTTTTCATGAAATTACAAGTACTGTAATAATGAAAAATTTATTAAATGCAAGCGCTATAAATTAAATGCGTTTTAAAGTGTATCAGTTAGATACGAAATGAATATAAAAGTAAATCCAAGGAGACTTTCATGTTTGTTCATCATGGGTGAGAGTATCCGGTGTGGTTAAATCGCATCTTTGATTACTAGTGCCCTGTAGATTGTGAGGCATCTGTATGGAGCAGTGCGATGTTTCGCGCAGTGGCAACTGTTGCCAAGGCACGTGAATGATGAATGCGTAACAGCTTAGCATAGCGCTGCTGAAATGTAAAAAATTTCGTTAAAGACGTTTCGTGTGTTGGTGGTTTACAACCTGTAACCGAGACAACAACACGACGTCGCGAGTGCTGTCAGAACAAAATGCGTCTGTCAAGAGTAGAATGTTATCTCAGCTGTTAATCTAGACATGGATAGAATAAGCATTTAAGAAAGGAGGGCTGGAAGATAATACATATGAGGGGGGACATTAAAAAGGAAAGATAATTGTTCATTCCTTCGCCACCGACAGCGCTAAATCATTGCATATCGCTCCGATGAGCTTGCTACCGGTCTCGGCCTCTTCAGAAAAAATCAAAAAAATTTAAAAAAAAAAAAAAAAATTAATGTAAATGTTGAACAACGCAAAGTGGCGCAATGTTTGATTTCGATGTATCTTCGCCGTCGTGTTGTTAAAGAACTTCTGGTATTTGTAAGTACACAGAGGTGTGCGTAATAGAACTGTTCAGTGGGCTTCCAACGAGGCCCAACCCCCTCGTGCCGCACCCCTACAAGGGATCGGCGCAGAACGATCATTAGCGGGCAGTGGGAAATTCAACAGCTTTAATTAAGTGGGAGTGGAGGTGGTGGTGGTGGTGGTGGTGGTGGTAGTAGCAATGTTTATTTGAGTGGAAACCTCGAATGTCTGCAGGATATTTGATTTTTGAAGTGCTTGTATGTTGAATAAAGTATCAAGAATCTGGGAAGAAATGTGTCGCGGGTGCCAATAACTAGGAATAAGACAGTATGTATACATGTATACATGTATATTCAATGTATATGTCATATTATATATATAAATGTGTATATATGACTTTTATTCAAAGAACGTTTATAAGCTACGTGCGTATTATAAGCTGTTAAGTACTTACAAGTTAGGTGTTGGATATTTATTGGAATTTTCAGTAATGTAACATATTTCGATATAGTTTCCAGTATGAATCCCGGCTTCTTTCTGCATGTTTTACAGTGATTTGTATTGCTACCACCTTTGTCCCCCCTCCCATCAGAAAATATGAAATATTCTGTCTCCATAATTTCATCGCAGAAAACGTGTTCGATGTCTCCATGTATGATATCCAGCTGTGTAGCTCACTTTTACTATTATTTCTTGATCTCTGATCAGTATTATTAATACGTGCTATATATAATTAGTTACATTACATCTTACTATTCTCGATGCGGTGTAAATATCAATACCATTAATGGTCACTGTAGTCAAAGTTGAGGCAGTGATTTCATCACGAGGAAAATTGGACAATAGTCATGGAACAGGCGCAGCGTAAATAAGTTTCGCGCTCTAGAATTTAAAATTTCGTAGAAAATTTCCACCCGAGGATTTAGATTTAACCTTTCAAAAATAAATAAATAAAATAAAAAAGCGTATAAAAAAATCTGAGACTCTTCAGATTTTACATTACGCCCAAAGGGGAGTTTTTTGAACGTTTTGTGTGCTACCTATATTTATTAAATATCATGTTATTCGTCCTTAAATCAGATAAAAGTCAATTCAACAGCAATATCACGAACTGTTTAAAAACAGTATATCTTTAGAATTTCCGATAAAAGGTCTCGCGCGCTGGAGAAACTTTTTTTTTTATCCCCGTACAGTGTTGCCATTGCTGGCTTTGAAATCGTTAGGGGTGTTAATCAAAAACTCGTTTAAGTTTTACAAAATATTAAACGCATAATAAAACAAATTCGAAGTTAAAAATTCGGGCTTCCAGGTGCCCATGTTCTAGTAGGGCATTGCGCTATTTAACATTTGATGGTTCTAGGTACTGTCGTTTTTTTCACGATGCGAAAAACATACATACATTTATGCAGATGCTTCATTATTTAATTTCTTTAAATATAATACAGGGCGATAATATTTGGTGGCAGCAATTTAAAAACTGATGCACCGTTTATAGTGAACAGATGCAAAATGCCACCTGGACTAACGCTCATTTCGGCTAAAAACTATAATAAAAATTAAAGTGAACAAAAGTATATTAAATGCGAAGCTATAACACTAATAACTATGTTAGACAACTAAATAAGCATCAAATTTAACATTTTAAATTCCGACTTACGTTTAAAAATTAGTCACATTCTGGCATTGTAATTAAAAGTATTACATGTATAAGTGCTATGTGGTTTGGTATAACATTTTGCTTATACACTAACTTTCTAATGTCATGGTTTGATGTCGAGATTACTCTGCATCGAGGCTGTTTGTCGGTACTGAGTGATACTATAATGGAGTTTGACTCTATATAACTTTGGGGGGGGGGGAATCTATTATTTCAGATATCTAGCAGAACTGAGAAGGAATATAAGGTTTAAATTTCTCATCTGGTTTTGAAAGAAGATTAGTTTATTCTGTAGTTATCGCGTTAATTCTCGAAGAAAGTAACAATGAATACTTAATAAGGAAAAATTACTTTTAATTGAAATTCGTGGATTTCATAGAAGTATTTGATAATCACGAGATCTTAGAAATTTCTCTAAATTCATGAAATAATCGTGGAAATTATTGCCTCGGTTTAATTACAATCATACTGTTTATAGTTCGCAATATAGCTAACTATAATAATCCATATAAAATTCATCACCCGTATACTTAGCACATTTTCATGTTCACCAAGTTGCCACTTCCATTGAGACAATTTGGAATATGAGTGTTAGAAACGAAAAAATAATTTAAACACTAATGATTGCTTTTAAGAAAAAAAGTATGAAGAATACCTATTAGGAAAACGATTTCATCTGATAGAGAAAGTAGATTATTCTTGACGTACAGGGTTCACAAAGCGTTTAGAAGTACACAAAGCATAATGTGTTTTCACTATATCAAAATGCCTGCCGAATGCTTTTGTCGGTTATCCTTACGCGTAATCGCAAGAGTAAAAATTTTTGAATGGCAACATCCTCAGGTTTGACAGGAAAGAGGCAATAAAATAAAGGTCTTAGACCTCTTTCACGAGCATCCTGTGGAATATGTTAAAAACCAAAACACGGTATATCCAAATGGAGCTATTGCAATATATATGAAACATACAAGTAAGTAATAAGCATAATATTATTGATTTCATATATTATAAGCGTTCAATTAAACACAATGTGCACGAGCAATGTGAAACATTGGGCAACATAATTCCAGTCTTTGTTGAGCATTTGATTAACATCTGATTAAATTCTATTAACTAAATTAAAAACCTCATGCTTCGCCTTATATGAACATGTAAGGGTTTATTAGTCCAAAGGGATGTAGTCCCGAAGGACTATTACTTTCGTTTGGGCGTTTTGCGTCGTTTCACAAAAATGAGTGATTCACTTTTCAATTTAGTGCTTATGTTTCTTTGTTGGTAATTGAAGTTGCATTGGGTTGGCTATTGGAATTTTTGGAATAGTACTGTGTTGGTTCTTGGGTCTGTACTGGATGGATTAATGGAATTGTATTGGGTTGACTATTGGAATTATATTGGGTTGTTTTTTGTGTTCGTATTGGGTTTAGTTTAATGTTTGTTTCGTTCGGCAAGTTATTATATTATTAAGCAAGATCCCTTTGGACGTAATCTAAAATCTGAATCCTTTCAGATTTTTTTTTTTTTTTTTTAGTTTTCTAATAGTTACTTTTATTTTGGAACAAGTCTTTCCTTTACCTTCTTGTTTCCCACCCACGACTCCCTACCAGAAAGAGTTTTTAGAATTACGTTACATATAAGTGGGGTAGAAATCAGCATTTAAGTTGAAGACTCGGTCACTTCAGTAGAAGAGCCTCACAGAACGTTAGGAGAGCGTGCTCTGCCTTCTGACCACGTTGCTGTTAAATATATCTTATTGTTATACCAAAAAGATTCCTAATGTTGAAACAAAAGGCGTTTTATTTTTCTGAAGAAACCATACGCAAAAATTATTCAATTCTGCCGCTAAAAAAGACCACTGTTTCGAAAGTTATTACGTATTAAATTAATGTGTTCAATAGGTTATGTGACTTTGAATGAAAATACAGAGCACTATTATTCCGTATACAGAAAGTAACTTCTAATTTATTTGCGAATTTTAAATAAGACTTCTACGCTGAAAGTACCTCTGAGTTGCAGTTGAGGCTGTCGTCCTGGCAACGCCAATTATCTTACAAGCAAAAGATAGTATTTTTAACTACAAAAACTTCAGCTCTAACCAGACATGTTAACACGTAAGAAAAATACGTATAGTATAAATCTTATTTTTTTAATCTTTTCGGTTTACTAAATTAGAACAAAATTGTTGTTTCTAATTAAGATTTAAATACAGATATTAGAACCGAAGAATAGAATGCGAAAATTAATATTGCTAGTAGATACAATTTGCAGATTATTTTTTTTTTCTTTGGCTAAAGTATGAGGTTACGGAAAATGTTAATTACAGATTTCACCTTAATAGATAACAGCCAATATTAACTTCATTTCTGCAAAGCAAAAATTCTGAGTTGTCAAAAAATTCCATTATTCTGTCGGAACAAACATATAAACTGAGAAAGTATTCCGAATTCCACTATTTTGATGAAATACAAGCCAGCAAAAAAGTCAAAGATTCTAATCTTTTCCATTATTCTATAGGAACAAACATATAAACTGAGAAAGTATTCCGAATTCCACTATTTTGATGAAATGCAAGCCAGCAAAAAAGTCAAAGATTTTTGCTTCTTATCTTAATTGGAATAAAAAATTGATAATGAAAGCAAATATGACTTGATGAAACTAAATCGCTGTATTAAATAAAGTGAAACTAAAATGAAAAAAAAAAAAAAAAAGTTCTAGCGTTTGCTTCTGTATTTGTTGCTTGGCCGTATTGTTACGTGCATGCTAGTATTAGCTAGTGATCTTAAATAAGGACAAATTCTGTTAGTTATTTCTGTGCAGCTTCGGCTGGTGTTAGTATTAGATTAGTTTCTTATTTTCTGTCTTGAGTTAAAGCCCAAGAAGGGACCATCTGTTAATCGTCTTGGGTTAGAATAAAGGGTAAATTTAACCCTTCCTTGGGCTCGTCATTTACATATGAGAACTTTCCGATAATTCGCTACACAGTTCTTAAGCATTCTAGCTTTCAACAACTACTAATTTAACTAAGATAAAATAAACATTCTGAGAATTGCCTGTTTGAGAGACGCGTGGAAGACAAATTCCGTTTCTCGTAATGGTAATATTTGTCAAGTGATATGGATGATAAATCCATGATGACGTAGCTTAACACTTTAGATATTTTAAAGAGATTCCTCTATAGGCATTTTTAAGTCAAAACAAAATCAATGGACACTGGTGACTATCATGGCCTTGGTTATCATGACCTACGAATAAACATGAATGGAAGAATAGCAATGCCTCTCAAGGCCGCTTGCCACTGTTGGTGGGAAGGAGAGTTTTTCGTGCAGTGGCAATACTGCAATACTTGTAGTTCGTATGAATGATAAAAATACATGGCTACGTAGTAATATGATCAAGCTTCAGAAATTTTGTAAAAGTAAAATGTATTTCTAACCTGGAAGAATGGGTATTTTACTGCAGAAATAATTTATCACTTTCTGTAATTTGTTCCTTTTGTCTTCCTACTAAGATGATGAAATAATTTAAAAATTTTATTGATTACAATCTCAAATCTAGATTTTTCATAACTTATTTGAACTTATAAGCAAGTGTAATGACTAAAACTTTTCTTTGGAATTCACGTAAGTCTAAACTTTTTACTTCCTTGTTTGTACGAAGTAAAAAGGAAATATTGTAATCGCAAAAAAATTATTATTACCATTATTTCAACGAAAATATCTATTTTTGACCGCTATCGAGTGCAATTTAACGATGTTTTTGAGTGACATCCGTACGTAAGGACCAGAATAAAAGACTCTCCTCCCCGAAATAATTACAAAACTGATTTTAAATGGATTCTGAAGAGATTTTTTTCGTGGCGTCTGTACGTGCGTATGTATGCATGTATGTATGTATCTCGCATAACCCAAAAACATTGAAACCTCAGAACGTTGAAATTTTGTGTATAGGGCTGCTATAACATGTAGATGTGCACCTCGTATTTTGGTTGCAATCGGCCGCACCAAAAATATATAAATATATATATATATATCCACTTTGTTACTCGGCTTAGTTAGCTCAGTTTCTGTATTCTTATAAGTTTGTAAATTGACCATTTTTGTTTTAAAAATGATTGAATTATGTAGTTCTTATCTTTCGGTTAAGATTTTGATGCTTTTAGTTAACCTGCATGCAATAATTGTGGAATTGGCAACCATTTAAAAGATTTTTAAGTGCGGGTAAGTCTAATTTTTGGTTATGATAGCGGCCATATTTGTTTACATTTGAAGTTTAGCAGAATAGTGGATTTGTTGCCAATCTAGAGAAACTAAGCTTCACAACAAGAAAATGGCTTCTTTTATTATTACGAATTAAATTATGCTTGATTCATTCTGGAATTATCATTTAAGTTATTAGCTGGTTTTTGCGTACAAACTGTAATTTTAATTGTAAAAAAAAAATTTTTAAATTGTTTTAACTGTATTTGGTGTTTTATGTTTTTCTCTATCTTTCAATTTTTAATGAAATATTTCGAATTTTTATGTGTTTTTGCCTTACCGAGAAGTGAGAACTGAATTAGTAGCGCATGCGCATTAGGTAAGCGGCGCTGAATTGTCTGTGAAAAACCGTTCCTTTTTTATTTGTTTAATTTCTTGTATACATCGCTTTAGATTTATTATAGTATTTGAATAGAACTTATGGTAATTCTTCGGATGCTATAATTTCTTCTCACTCTGAGTTATCAAATGAATGAGATGTAACGCTGTTAAGTGAACCTAGCGCTGAAGTGTGACTAAGATAAATAAATATAGTGAACTTTAAAGAATGCATTTATTCTGCTATGGTTTATACGCTATCCACGAACTGGATTTAATTCAAAATTCGTTAACTGTTAATTCAATATGTTTAAATGAAAGGCAGGAAAATTGCGTATATTTTAATATTCCGGACAAGGAAGTCATGTGGTGTATACATCAGATTTTTTATTGAAACGTTCATGCAAAATGGTGTTTAATTTGTAGGCCTCAACAATGACTTATCCAGTTTTCCAAAATTTAAAAAGATTCATACAAAATATTTGCTCGCATTTCCATTTCTTTGGATTCTCTCGAATTTTACAGAATTCCAACTGCATATGCTGCATTTTTTATTGGTACGCGTAGTTCTATCTATTCGTCTTCAGTGGAAAAAAAATCATTAGTTTGAACTTGCTAAGAATTTACAGAAGTCGCCAGTTAAATAGTCGTCGGATAAGTCCTTCGCATTGTGAATATTTTTATCAATTACAACGTAGAACTTAGAGATCAAATTTTCCGGAAATTTAACCGATTTGTGGGTCGTTACATTGAGAGCGACTCTGCATTGGGTTTATAAATATCCGTCGGGACTTTTTAATGTATAGTTAGTTATATTGTAGCAGGTTATTGAATTGATGGTCATACTAATACTAGTCGACTGTATATATTGTTTGACTACTCTTTTTTCGCATTCTGTACATAATTTTCCTAGTCTTCTTATTGTAGCTTTTACTTCTCAGAGCCATGTCGTGGGTGATTGCTGTTCGAGCCGCCGACATCTGCAACAAGATCCCTGGACTGACGTCATCGCAACGCATGTTCTGCCAAACCCGGCCAGACATCGTAGTAGCTATTGGCGAGGGAACCCGCCTGGGGGTGGCCGAGTGCCAAAGGCAATTCAAGAACCACAGATGGAACTGCACAGCTATTGGAAGCAATCAGGTCTTCGGGCACGTCGTCGTCGTAGGTAAGTTAACTACCAAATTAGGTTTCTTTAGGGGGGAGGGGTACCTGGTGTTTAATATGGGCTTTGAAGGGTCTGCTGTTTTAGAGATGCCATCATCTTTATGTCGGTTGGCTAGTGTTTGCCAATGCACAAACTTTCATATCTGTGCCACACACAGTATAACATAAGTGCTTACACTTTTATGAATATTACTTTTCCCCAAGTTAAAAGCTATTCTTCGGAAAGGTCCTGTATGTCGGGATACCGTAATGATCTATTTTAGTTATATACTTATATACATGTTAAGGATAGAAGCCAAAAATAGTAAACTTATGAAACTGTATTAACAATAACTAAAAATTGAACCATTACTTGTAGTTTAACATAAAATTTACAACACAAAAGTCCGAATGTCGCTCTTGTTTGCGAACAAATATGCAGTTGGCCCGAAACCGCTAACACGAATAACTGAAGCCATCCAAACTGTTAACACCGAACACGATGTGGAATGAGTTTTCCTGTCGACTGGACCTCGCTCGTGTTTCTAATGGTGGTCACATTGAAAATTTATTACTCAATAAACTTTATAGTATTATTTTTGACTTAAATTGTACAAAATTATTGTAGCCCTTTAAAAGCTGAGGGAGGGATATTCTTTTGAAAACTTTCTGCATAATGAATACTGTTCGTTGAACACCTTCCTACGATGAGCACTTCTCAAACTAACTGTGCTTCTGAGAGCATGAATTAACATTGGCATTAAATATCACCTCCATAAAATATCAAAATCTTCGGATACCACAGCTGGTCTATTTACAGGCAATTTGTTCTATAGCAGAGTCATTAGATTTTTTTCATGTTAGAAACGTGAAAAATGAGCAACCCCTTCGCCGGTACTCGAACCACGGGCCTCTAGAATACGCGCTGAGCGTGCTGACCACTACACCACGAAGGCATGCGAAGAAGGCGAGAGAAATGCTTTATATACTCCCTCTTTTAAAGGGCGACTGGAGATTAGGGGCCCCAATCGCCAAATTCCCGTGATGGAGAATTATCGTCCACCCCTTTTTTTACCACTACGCGTACTTACCACTACACCACGAAGGCATGCAAAGAAGGTGGGAGCAATACCTTATACTATTACGAAATGTTCGATGCCTGAGCGGCAAATTTGCGATAAATTCGTCTGCAGTGCTAAGAAATGGGCGATGCTTAAAGTTGTAAAGCTTAATTAATTTACTCTTTATTATGCTAACTCTTTTCTCTCTTTCTGCCGACCTTCACCAGAATGCAAACTGGATTAAATAACGAACGCAGCTAGCATTTGGAGAATGTAGATTGGTAACGCTGGTGCTTTCTATCTACTATTAATAGTTTAGTATTAGGCAGATGAGAATTGCAGTGGACTGCAACTTTGCAGCAGTGGTGTAGACAGGAGCTTTTGCCGACCTTAGCAAACCGTTTGTTGCTCCTCTGTGTATACCAGAAGATCTATAAAGTGCCAAAAGCGCATACAGTGAAAGAAATAAAAGCTCTTCGTTTAATTTTTGAAATAAAACTTCAATTCTAATATTCTAAGGTGCCATTTTGCTTGTTCGCTTGATGGCAAAATCGTCGATGACATTCTAGATATTTATTCTTACTCCAGTTGCTATTTTATAGGTAAGATTTCTTAAATGCAAAATATTTATTTTTACGTCTTTATTTCTTAATTGATTTGTATTTAGAAAAAAATTTTCTCCCAGCAAATAATATTTACAACAATCGCTAAGAAAATTTGCTATAGTATTAAGATATTTAGAATTGTACTGGAGAGACTGTATTTTAGGATAACTGCAAATCTTTCTTCCTTTCATCACTTGTCTTCCGAAGCAGTAAAAAAACTAAATTCTGAAGTAAATATTTTGTCAATGAGAAAATCCTCGTTATTTATGTAATCCTGATCAGAACTTGGTTGAACAACAGTGTCTGGATTGATTTCGTAATTCTACGATGAGGTTGTTCGCATCTAAATTTTTCGGTGATCCAAATTCTTCGGTATTGATTGTGGTAATTCCACCTTTAAAAATACTCAATGTAATGTAAAAATGAATTTATTTGTTTATTTGTAGGCCTTTATCGTAGGCAAAATAATCTAACATCTCGTCAACAGCATTCAAGTTACATCAAACAAATCGAAAGAGAGTTCTTTTTGACACCGTTGTCAGTTGCCGTTTTCTAAATCAGCGAATTTCTATTGCTTTTCGCTTTGCCATTCGCAGGTTGAGAAAAATCGGTTGAAAAAACTTGGTTGATTCGCAGTGTATTCAAATTGTACCATGGGTTTTCATTCAAAGTTTCACTGGGTAAATAAGGCACAAAATTATCTTCTTATTTTATTTCCGTAAGGAGGTTTAGCATCTGTTCATTCTTCACCCCACCAGGGATCAAGGGATTCATCTTACGATCGTGGTGTAGTGGTATATATAAGTATAAAATTGGGAAAAAGAAGTTATTATTTTTTTAGGTAAATCGTATAGCAAAATATTTGTTCATTATTTTAAATCTACAGTTTTGTAATTAATATAAATTTTCTATAGCATCAGAAAAAAATTAAACAAACGAAAATTTATTATTAAAACAAAATGAATTACGCGTTGTCGTATCGACTTTCTTTCTGTCCAGTTTTTTTACTTTCCAGTTACAGCTTCAGTTGACGAAATACACTCACTTCCAAAAGTTAAGCACGGAGAGGAAAATGCTAATTTCCGGAAGCCAATCAGAATTGAAGAGGATGCAATTCGCTGCAGAGGTAGATGTAAATATGCAAATATGTTAGGTAACACCCAATCGCGCTTTCATGTCAAGAAATATGCAAAAAAGGCAGTCATATAGGAAGCTAGCTTTATGAAGGGTTACAGAAGTTGATTGTAAGTGCTGATAGAAGGTGTTTCAAACTTTCGTACAATTTGTTTTCAACACATACGTGTTTGGAAGACGAATGAAAGATTCTGAGCGCTGGCGTGCTGCGGGGCGCATCGAAGCAGGACAGCCGATCACAGATGTTGCTCTTTGCGTCGGCGTTCATCATTCTGTAATTTCACGTTTATGGAAACAATTCCAAACCACACACACAGCTGTCCGAAGGCCCGTAGCCGGTAGCCCAAGGGTTACAACCCCCACGGAAGATCGATATATTGCTATTGTAGCCAAGCGGAATCGCAGAGCGACCTCCACACGTGTGACATCTATGGTTACAGCGTCCATTGGTAAGGCTATATCTGCAGCTACTGTACGCCCGGGTACCTCGAGTTTGTGTTCCTCTATCTGTCCAATCAAGAGGGGCACGATTACAGTGCTGCTGGGAACATGTCAATTGGAATGTGCCTGACTCAGGCAATGTCATGTTTACTGATGAGTCAAGATTTGCTCTGGAGCCAGATGACAAGCGAATAAGGATATGGCGTGAACAACGAACACGCAATCAGTCCCAAAACATCACCGAACATCACGCATTCCGAGGCGGAAGGATTATGGTGTGGGCAGGAATTTCATTAGGATACCGCACCGACCTGCACATCTTTAAACGGGGTTCTTTGACGGCTGTCCGTATCGAGATGAAGTCCTAAAACCCATTGTGAGATTGTACGCTGCAGCAGTTGGTCCTACGTTTGTTTTAATGGACGATAACCCACGTCCCCATAGAGCTGACAATGTCGATGACTACCTGGAGAGTGAAGGGATTGCGCGTATGGCGTGGCCAGCATATTCGCCCGACCTTAATCTCATTGGAAATCTTTGGGATGCTCTCGGCGGTGCTGTAGCTTCGCACCTCCAGCCACTCTTATTGAGCTGGAAACTGCTCTACAATATGAATGGCGATTGCTTAATTCTGCGGTGGTTAACAACCTAATTGAAAACATCGTCACAAGGTGAAGGGGGGATCACATACCCTATTAATGTCCTTTTTTTCATTTTATACATAATTCTGTTAAAGTCTCCAGTATGTTATTATCTGATACCTTTCAAAAGTTTAATATTTTTTTCATTTCTGTATATAATTATTGATTCTGTTTTATGTATAAATATATATGCTACTTTCCTGCCGAATTTTGAGTCAATCAAAACAGTGTTTGTTGATTTTTTTTGCATTTTACATCTTCGTGCTTAACTTTTTTTGGAAGTGAGTGTATTTTAAACAGGTGAAAAAACATCTCCCTTTTCCTCCTGCC
The DNA here is from genome assembly GCA_000611955.2 of Stegodyphus mimosarum. Taxonomy (NCBI): domain Eukaryota; kingdom Metazoa; phylum Arthropoda; class Arachnida; order Araneae; family Eresidae; genus Stegodyphus; species Stegodyphus mimosarum. Next base: position 906,777 of record KK122473.1, on the reverse strand, counting down.
GTCTCACAATGAGCCGATATCTTTTCAAGGAATAGAAAGCGCGAATGAAAATAAAACAGAGGTATTTCTAAAGAAACTATTCAACAGATTTTAAGTTCCCCCGGCTGAGCTGAAAAAGCAAATTAATGAAAAATGATAAATTTTAAAAAATCTGATGTGTACACCACATGACTTCCTTGAAAGGAATATTGAATTATACGCAATTTTTCCTGCATTTTATTAAACTTATTTCTTCGAATTTCATTAGAGTTACAAGGCAAAAGTACATAAACCATCAAAATAACTTTAGTAAAAATTGAAAAATATAAAACAAATAGAGTTAAAATAATTAAAAAAACAATTTTTACAATTAAAATTAGAGTTTCTATGCAAAAACAAGCCATTTGACCAGTGGATAAGAAGGCAGATTTTTCGGTGCTCAATACTAAAAATTTCCTTTTGATCCCAATCGCCAAAAAGACACTGAAGGTGTAGAAAGACTTAATTCTCTATTCTACTAAGTTTCAAATGTAAACAAATATGGCTGCTATGGTAAAAAATAGGCTTAGCCGCACTTAAATAATTATTAAATTTTTGATAATTCTACAACTGTGGCATGCTGATTAACTAAAGGCATAGAAACCTTCACCGTAAGATACGAATAACATAATTTAACCATTTTAAAGCAAAAAATGCACAATTTACCAACATATAAGAAAAAAAAACTGAGATCACTGAGCCGAGTAACAGAGTAGGTATATATCTAAAGTTAAAATTTTAAATTAGAAGCAAAGAAAGTTAATTCCTCAACAATATTAGTAATTGCAACCAGGTTTAACACTGTATCTAAACATCAAAATTAAAAGAATTCATCAGTAGAACAAACTTTTTTTTACTTTAGATATTGAAAAATTGATTACAAAATTTCTTAATTTTTTTCAACAGCATTTTTTCACCAAAAGTATTATCAATTTACTCCACACCTTCAAACACAAAATCGTTAAGCGATTATTTGAAAGCCTGCAATTTCTAAAAGACATTATAATTGGCTTTCGTAAATACAAACTACTTAGCAACAAATCTTTTGAAAATAAACATTTTTGTATTGTTCACTTCATCCCGTTTATGATCGATTAAAAATTAATAAGATCTTCAGCATCTGTTTCCAGACAAAGTACAGGCAATACCAAGCTATCGATATGAAAGAACCACTAGACAGCTTAATAATTAGCCACTCTGAGATCAATGCTCCAGATCTCGAAATTGCAACTCCTAGAATACAGCCCTTACGTAGGTCAATATCACCAACATATTATAACAGGAAATTTAGAAATTATAGAAGATAAAACTTTAAGGCAATTAATGAATCTTGATACCAAATTTAGACCCACTTTGGTAAAATATTCTGCATCTAACAATAGGAAAAAGATCTAGAAACTTTCATAGTATTTTCCAGTTACAAAACTAACTTACTTATAATGAAATGACACAATGCTCAGCGACTTCAAGACATATTAAAGTACGTATAATAAGCAAGATTTAGACAAGAAAATTAAAATTTTAAAGGACCTTTTCACCATTACGAATACAGACAAAGCCAGTAACAACTTTATTATTATTTGAAAGCCTTTCTACTATAATCTGATTAAAAAAGAACTCCATAGCCCAGTTACCTATGAAAAAGTTAAAACTACGGCGAATATACTGCAGAAACGTCTCATTGCAATTCATCGAAGACTTAAAATCACTACGAATAAATTTTACAACAGATCTTCCAACCTTTATATGCATTGCCTAAATTTCACAAAACGCCAGTCAAATTTCTACTCATAGCTAACGGGACCAGAAATTATATGAAAGAAATAGACTACCGTTTTACTCAAATACTTAAAAAAATTCTCTACTGCATTACAGATGCACAGATGCAAAACCACAATTTCAACTGGATAATAAATAACAACGAACGGATAATAGAAATACTTCGCGCTTTAAACATTAAAATTTTTTTTGTTACGACTTTGAGAATTTACACACGGTTCCTCCTTTACAAGAAGTCTTTGACAGTCTACTAACTCTACCAGATTTAATTCCACAAATTATTACTTTTATAACCAAAGAAGAACGGCAGCTGTATTTAAAAAGTATGCTTTTTAATAACTACATTGCTTTTAATAATGCTTTTTTAAAATAACTCAACGGCATTGCAATGGGAACTAGCACGAAATCTCCGATTTGTAATTTGTACCTTCTCACCAAGGAGTTTCATTTCCAACAACAGTTATCTCAAATACAACGTTCCTATTACTCTAACGTTTATAGATACGTGGATGATATTATTGCAATCAACAACTTCCAATAAAATAGAATACGATCACATTTATCCATCATGTTTGAAACTCAATAAAACTAACTTACAAGGAGATATTAATTACCTACATTTGCAAATTATCAATTTTAAAGCTATTAAAATTTACGACAAAAGAAGAGATTTTGATTTCCTTACAATAAAACTAATTCATTGGCACACAAATATCTCCAAAAGTAATACTCAATGCCATACATACTCAATTCCTTAGAATTAAAAACATTTGCAACAATGTCGACTATTTGCGAGAAGAAATCACTAACTTAATCAAAATTATCTTAAAAAATAAAACACCTTTATTCAAAATTTCTATATCTTTAAAGAATCCTGCTATTAACTACCTTTTTTAAATTTCCCATCTAAAGTGAAATGATAATTACTTAAACCTTAATAGGAGGTAATAGTTTTTGACTACGATAAGAAATTTAATGTAAATATGTACAAAGATCTTGTTTTCTTTCCCTTTTAATTATTATTTATGCTAGCTTTCTACTATTTTGTAAATTTAAATAAACTGTCAAGATTTGCTTTTACTAAAACAGTGGGGCTTCTAGTTTCTAAGACGTCTTGTACCCCGATTACGTGAAGACTTATCTTTTCTAGCCTGTTTTTCCTTTTGCCTCAGCTTTAAGGCAGTTTTTGTTTTTCGCGTTTTAAGATTTGACAGAGGACAGCATCTTTTAGAAAGTTTCTACGCCGCCATGTTAAGTTGACAATCCCCCCTCTCGTCGGTAATAATTTCTACAGACCGCACCCAACGTTTTGCCCCCCCCCCCCACACACAAAATTTAACAGGATAGGACATTTTAAGCACATGTTAAAATACGAGTTTTGTTCTGCTGTTGAAATCGTATTTTGTTCTGCTGTTGGACACTTTGAACCTTATCGGAATTTTTTTCAAGAAATACAAAATTTTTGCTTATCCCGAGTAACCTTAAATTAAATTTCTTTTGCAAGAAACAGTGGGAAAAAAGATGGTCGTGTTTAGAATTCAGCAAGTATACGTTTTGTTCAATTTTGTTTGAAATAAGTTTTGTTTTTAGCTGTTTAAGGTTCAGATTAGATTTTACATTATTTATACAAATATCTTCTGAAAAGTTTTCTTGGTTATTAAACGTTTAGGATCGTATAATCGGGGGCCACCCTATTTTTGAGAGGTGTTTAAATGACAGTTTGATTTAAAGTATATTTGTTTAGCTTTTTAATTTGTAATGCTTTTGAATGTCGGATTTACATATAATGTTAGTTAATCAATTTTTTAAATGATCAATTTGCGTAATGTAAAGTGGTTTTTTTTGGGGGGGG
>KK122473.1:881988-901572 GCA_000611955.2 Stegodyphus mimosarum | reverse complement strand
TCAGAGAAAAGGCTGGCGGAAAGCTCGCGCTTTCCCTTCTGTAAGATATAGCTATGTAACGATTTACGCTATTCATCCTGTATTTAACCACGAATGAATTTGTTCTTAAGTTTTAAATAAATTTTTAAAAGACAAAAAGCTCGGAAACGTTATGAATGTTTTTATGGAATGCACTCGTCTGGGTACAGTGGCTTTAAAAGGATTACGAGGCCAAATAAAGTTGCAGTTTGATCTGAATGCAAAGAATTACTGATCAAATTACTTACTTTTACCTTCGGTATCATGATGTGTTTGTATTAATTTCATTTGTTTTATTTCACCTAATTTTTATGATATTTTAATTTATTATTTATTTACTTATTTATCATTCATTTAATTCAGTGACTCTTTTATACTTTAAATTTTTGCTTAGTTTCAATTATTCATCGTTTATTGTTTTACCTGTAATTGTATTCATTTATTTTTTGCTCACCATTCCTGACGGTTTTCCTCAAAACTCCAATAAGCTTTATCTGCAGAAACGGCATTACAAAACATGAACATACGAATTCTAAAAATATAATATTCAGTTATCCATAAAAATTTCGTGTCCGGAATGGGATGGTCTCGTTGATGCCGTGAGGAGAGGTTCTACTGTACGAGGGGGGGAAGGGAACTTTGAAGATACTGGTTAAAAAAACAAAACAAAAACTGCCTTAAAAACTTTGGAGAGATACCTCTAAGGATGTTTCTGATATCAAAAATAAAATTTGTATTCTGAAAAAGTCACCTAAAACCTCGGAGACTGAATGAATAAAAATAATATTTCTGTTCCTAACTGATAAAATTAAATCTTAACTACTAAATAAAATAAATGCTGAAAAAAAACTTCATTTTATTTTAAATGCAGAGGAAAGTGTTCACTAAAAGCAGAGTTAAACTTTAGAATAGCGGTGAAGTAGAAACGCACTTCTTGGTAATTTAAATCTTTTTTCAATAATATAATTTTTCACTGATATATTTTTCCAATGATAGAATTGAAGCTTGCTTATTTTTTTAAATATTCAGTAAGTGATATTTTTTAACACTTTTGGCAATATTTTAGTTCAAAAACATTGTTTCTAAAGCCATATATTACATACCTAGGTGCAGAATAAGTTCTTGCATTTAGCAAATTCGACTTTGACATCATAATGAAGTAACTTCATTCATTTTTCATATGTAGTATTAAAATTAAAGTATTCATCCTCGTCCGTAATTAGGGGGGGACTTGTTAAAAACGTGATTTTTCCTCCCCCCTCTGCGTATTTGACTATTCGATAGGGGTAAGAAAATGAAAATGAATAATTCTTTAAATATATTACTTACACGGGAAAAGAGAGGGTAACAGAAAATAATACAATAGGAAACAGTCAATAACTTCCTTCCATTAGAATTTTTTTAGTCTCCTTTCCGTTGCGGTATAAATTCAGTTTCCCAATTCCCACGACCGTCCCCAGAAATATGTGGCCCCCCGATCGTCGAAAAGGGCCCCCTCGTCTGAGACCATAAATCTTGAGCCCGCTTCACAATACTCAGGTTATTAATAACATCTTTTCAGAAGGAAAGGACAAGCGTCTATTGGAGGTAAAATGGTCGACTTTTTGAACTTCGGCAATGTACTTTTTATCATTAGCCTTTTTATTACGAGTTCTTTTTCTGTGGTTTCCGTGGTATGAAGAATGAATCACACGTTCTTTGACAGGCGTTCGACTTTAATTGATTTTGCTTGTCCAATTCCTCCCTCTCTTCCCCAGAGCTCCGTCTATCGCGCTTTATAAGTAAGTACCTTTTAGTAGAGAATTTCATTGCTTTTGCCGTTGATGTCGTAGCGCCATCTGGTGATGCAATAGAATTCTCAAGTATCTGGATTGACTTAAATAGTCCTGACTTATTCGCTAACTTCCAGATGCGAATTAATATGACTGGATGCTTAAAAAACCTGAGTAAGGGGTAACCTTCCAAGAACGTCTTCTTGAAGACGTCTTGAACGTCTTGATTTTTGGCCGTTACGTTATGTTACCATGCCATTTATCATTGGCACTCAGCCATTAAAAAACGCTTTTCATAATAATTATTAGTCCAAAGGGATTTAGTCCCGAAGGACTATTACTTTCGTTTTGCAATTTTGCGTCGGAAACACAAAAACGGCGTATCACTTTTCAAATTGTTGCCACTAAATGTTATCGCTCTGCATTAAATTTTAAAAAATGAAAAATCTGCATAAATGTAAGCATGTTTTTATGTTTTTTTTTTTTTTTTTTTTTTTTGACGTAGCTTTCTCTTCAAAAATCGTCTGCGTGCGTTGCACGGGAAAATAAAAAGGAATTTTAATTACAGTTCTAAATAAATAGCCAAATAAATGTGAAATTCGTAACAATATTCTCTAAAACTTTAACGAATTTTTCATTAACAAACTCAAAGATTTCAAAGCCAGCAATACCAACGTTGTACAGAAAAACATTTTTATCTCCAGCGCGTGAGAGCGTGTACCGAAATTTCTAAAGATATGCTCAATTTAAAATTATTCGACGATATTGCTGTTGAACTGAATTTTATGGTTTAAGTGCGAAGAACATGGTATTTAACAAATAAAGGTAACACACAAAATGTTAAATAAACGTCCCTTTGGACGTAATCTAAAATCTGAAACATTTCAGATTTTTTTTTTTTTTTACTGTTATTTTAACCGTAGAAATCTTTATTTATTTTTACTGTTATTTTAACCGTAGAAATCTTTCTTTATTATCAAATCTGTCCAGAATATTGAAGAGTTAGTTCTCGCTTCCGAGTAACTTAGCAAGTGTTGTCATGGCTTATCTTCCACGTAGCCTCGCAAACAGCCAGTTTGCAGAGTACTGTCATTCGGCGAAACATAAAACCTTCATTTTATCTTTTAAATTACAATTGCTTGATTCACTGAGGGATTTAAAAACAATAAATTCACTTCTAAGCAATTTAAATCTTTATTTTATTTGTAATAGTGTACCTGGTTTACATAATCTAACATACATTTAATGACTAGCACTTGATGAAAATGAGAAATAAATGTTTCGAAAGCCATGTAATAAGCACTCAGACATTACATTTTTAATCACTGGAATTGATACTTGACTTTTAAACCAGAATCTGGTATAATGAACCCTGTCTGACCTGACCAACGGCTCCAGACAGTTTGGGTTTTGTGTGTCGTCTATGAGAAGGCAACTATTAGTAATAGTGGTTATCGATCTCTATAATTAATATATGTGGCCTAATCAAAGCACTTTTTTTTTTAAATTGAAGAGCTTTATTATTGGTTTATAGAATTATTAATAAATATTAACATTGTCATTAAGTTAGTCTAACTGGTTATTAGGATTTAAATCTTAATTGTTTTTTCTCCTTCTCGTTTTCCTATCAGAATGAAAATCAGGTTTGAGAGTATTTAAGGTGAGGTTTTTCGGATTGTTAGGCAGAGCGTGTTTCTGTCTCTGGAGGCCACGTTACTAGGCTTCGCTAGCTTAGATAAGATTGTATTTAGTTGACTCCGCATTAGTGTTACCGATATTTCATTTGTTACGCCGGTGACATGTTTGAGCCAACTTCGTGTTAAGTCAACGGTTATAGCCTTTAGCTTCTAGCCGTAGGTTTAAATTTGAATTTACTGTTATTTAAGTTTCATTGCCACAAGCGGTGTTTGTTTTTTAAGCACGAGTCTTGCTTTTCTATTCCAAGTTATGATTTAATAAAAAGATTTGTTTTTAAGCCTTCTTTAAAACTTTGCAATTCTTTTCATAACAGACTCAGAGGGAATTATGAAGCGATAACTCTCTCTGAGTCTGTTAGCAGTTTGGAATGACTAAGATGTTGAATGTCTTTCGTTTATGCTACCCAAGAAAACATGTCGAACTCTATAATATTATTAAAATTAATTAAATGTTAATATTATTAAAACTATTTCAAAAATCATTTGAAGAAGAGAAACTTAAGAAATGATATACTTTGTAGAGACTTAAGGTTATTTTTTGGAGCAGGAGTATTGAAAAATGAGCAACGCCTTCGCCGAAAATCGAACCACGGACCTCTCAGTTACGCGTCGAGCGGGCTGACCACTACACCATGAAGGCATGCGGCGGGAGAAATACCTTATATACTGCCCCTTATAAAGGCGACTGGGGTTTTGGAGGACTTAATCGCCATATCCCGGTGGTTTTTAGTTCGGGCGCCAGTGTATAGACAGTTTATTTCGGGAGCAGGAGATGAAAAATGAGCAACGCCTTCGCCGGGAATCGAACCACGGACCTCTCGGTTACGCGTCGAGCGTGCTGACCGCTACACCACGAAGGCATGCGAAGAAGGTGGGAGAAATACCGTATAACTCTATTCTTAATTATTTCGAATACCACATGTTACGGAAACAAATCTGATACCTAAAGAAGGACACATATCCTATACAGAAGAAAATTCTTCACTTGCTAAACTTTTACAGGCTTCATATTAGTTACAGGTAAGTCTAAATACTGATCGCGTTTAAGTCGTTTTCTGCGTTTCATTTTTACAGTGCTAAATTAAAGTATACTACGTTCTTAATTAAGCAGTCAAACAACAAAAACCAGCGTTATATTTCCAAATTTTCACTTGATTAGTTTCGACGGTTTTACCAAAGCATCATTCTCAGCTGCCAGACTTCGCCGATGATGGTTTGGTAAAACCGTCGAAACTAATCCTGTGAAAGTTTGCAAACATAACGCTGGTTTTTGTTATTTGACTTCTAAATTAATATTTGTTCGACACGTTATTTTAAAATAAAGTACTACGTTCTTGTTTAACGGTACTAATCAGAAAATGAAATTTTATAAATGAATAGTTTAAGGGGGAAAGAAAAACTTTGCTCAGAATGTTTTTATTCTTTTCTGGTTATTCTTGAACCTTTTGAATTCAGAAATTTGCCACAATAATTCTGAATTAAGGAGCGCGATTAAAGGTAGTTCAGTTATAAGGTATTCCTCCGGCCTTCTATGCATGCCTTCGTGGTGTAGTGGCCAGCACGCTGGGCGAGCATTCCAGAGGTCCGTGGTTCGAGTCCCGGCGAAGGCGTTGCTCATTTTTTCATTTCTCTTGCTTTTCAAAAAAGTACCTAATGTCTCTGCACAAGTTATCTGATATATTATTCTTTCCATAGGCTAAAAATGGATCCCCGTTTCCGGTGGTTTTTTTATAAAGTGATGCATTTTACAAGAAAAGAAGTACATCCACGGCAATTTTTCTTATGTTTCATGTACGTAATTCACGTCAAAACATGTCCATAATCCATTTTCATATGTCATGTCCATTTGTTTCTTTAACTAGTTTAATGCTGACTGCTAGGAGAAAAATATTTTTGGCAGTCTCTGAAATTTAGTTCATTTAGCCATTGATGTCGCATTATGTCGGACAAGAAGTTCCTTTATCCACACTAAATCTAAGTATAAAATGACATCCGTCCTATGAACATGTATTTTTGGACGAATCATAAATTCTTCTCGGGCTTAAGGATGGGGGAAAACGATTTCTGAATTGCATAGGGTTGCTGAGCAACAAAATTTAACTTCCGTTTCGTTACAAAAACTTTCATGTACCAAATTACTCTCACACTGATTTCAAATTCGATTGCCAAATTTTCTTATTCTGAATTGTGCATGAGTAACTATGAATTTTTTAAAAAGAATGTCGTTATTTTACACGCATCATCCATTACACCAATCTTGAATTGCATCGAATCTACTAATTCGAATGGCCTGGTTGCATGGACATTTTCATGATTATTTTAGAACACGAGCCTGTTCCTATTTTAAAATCGTTTATAAAGGCATACGTATCCTTTATTAGTACAGCGAAATCCTAATGTCGACGCTGCTATCGAGGGAAAATGCCGAAATGAGTTCCGGCGCAATAAGGTGATGTTCCATCAAGATGATGCAAGACCACGTGTGTCTGCAGGCAAAGCCTGGACTCTGTGCGGACTCGAATGGGATTTTTTGCCACACTCGCCATATAACCCGGACATCGCGCTTTCGGACTTATACTTTTTTTCACACCTTACTGGTACTATCTTGCATTCTGCACAGGACGTCCGAAATGAGATTGATCTGTTTTTGGATTAGCGGCCACTAAGTTTCTGGGCCGAAAGCTTTGAAAAAATACCAGAACGTTGACAGAAAAGTCATAGATTTAGATGATAATTACTATCTGCCATAAAAGATACTGCTTTCGTGTGTATGTATGTTTTTTAGCCCAAAGGGACAATTTACCGTGAAGGACTATTAATTTCGTTTTGGCATTTTACATTGGTTCACTATAAATGTCGACTCACTTTTCAGATTGTTGCCGCAAAATATTAGAGCCCTGTATTATATTTAAAGAAATTAAATAATGAAGAATTTGCATAAGTGCATGTATGTTGAATTTGCATAAATGCATGTATGTTTCTCGCACTGTGATAAAACAATGTAGAGGTGCCTAGAGCCATCCAATTTTGAATAACGTACATTTCCACCCGAATATAGCCATTTGGAAGACCAAATTTGGAATTTGTTTTGTTACCTATTTCATATTTTCTAAAACTTTAACAAATTTTTGATTAACAAACTCAACGATTTCAAAGCGAACAATGGCAAACGGGGGGGGGGGGGAAAGAAAAAAAACATTTTTATCTCCAGCGCGTGAGACGTATCGGAAGTTCTAAAGAAATGCTCATTTTAAAATTATTTTGCAATATTGCTTTGAACTAAATGTTATGGTTTAAATGCGAAGAACATGATATTTAATAACTCTGAATATTATTTAATAAAGGTAACACACAAAAAGTTAAAAAAAAACACTCCTTTGGACGTAATGTAAAATCTGAAAGCTTTCAGATTTTTTTCACCTTCTAACTTTATTAGGAATTTTTGTGGCGGAAAATTTTCCTTACAACCCGATATTTTGGTTCTTCTTGGGATAGCTGTTGCTAGATGGATTACGTGAATCAGGAGTTTAGTTTAATTTTTTGTTAAGACTGAAAATTGTATTGTATGAGTAGTTCTTTGAGTAGTTCTAGGATAATGTATTATAAAAAAAATATATAAGAGTTATATACATTAAACAATATGTATGTTAAATATTAAAATATATTACATAAATTAATAGTAAATAATATTAAGAGTTATGATTTACCTACTGGACAGTTGCTAAGGGTAAATCTCAAATTGCAATGTAGCATAACACTATTTTCCATAACAATTTAACAATATTTTATTCTTCTTAACCCCCAGCCCCGCTTATTAGCGAGGGCGGTGGCTAAGCAGGAGAAAATATTGTTTCCACAATGCTCGGACAATAAAAAAGGACGTTCATTATAATGCAGTTTTACTCTTCAGGAAAATACAGAAGGTTTTGAAACATTCATAAGTATTAAAAAAAATGTTCTTTTGATACTTCTTTTGAAATGTTCTTTTGGTATACAAAAAAATGCCAAAATGCATATGAACATCAGCAAGCACGTTTAAGAAGAATCTCAATACAAGATATATACACCGTGGAGTGCGATGCAATTTTCCGCACGTCATATCATGCTTTGTCCAACATTATTCAGCAACTTTTGAGGCAATTGACTCCACTTTTGTGTCAGTGCACAGATGAGGGTGTTCTTGTTCAGTGGGTAATATTTTCAACCAGCAAGCCTCCTTCTCAGAGCATCCCAAACATTTTCATGTGATGTGAACGTGCTTGTCATACCAGGGGTTGAATAGTTAAGACCAGGAATAATCATCATTTTTATTCCTACCGCCCACTTTGTAAGTAGTAAAATTTCCTTATCGCCCACCGGTTTCGCAGTAATTTTATTTAGTATAAATGCAAAGTAATTTTTTTGAGTGGAGGCTGTTTCGACAAGCATGGAAACACTCAATTATTTTCGTTTTAAGAAAACCCGGTAAAGACTTTCACTCACTACTATGTATCGGCCGATCAACTTGCTGCTTGCGATTGCCAAAGTTTTTGAAAGCGTCATAATCAACAGAATTAAAAATTTTATTCAAACTAATAAAATCATTAAGGAGCATCAGTTCGGATTTAGGCCTGGCTTCTCAACATCACAGCAAGTTACAAAAATAATAGAATTCTTGGGCGAAAGTTTTAACAAAAAAAAAAAAAATGAGAGAGATCGTAGCCGGAATTTTTCTTGGCGTAAAGCCTCCTTATCAAACTGATTTCAACCAATTTTCCTCCGTAACTCATCATGCTTATAGCCAATTATCTAAGTAATCGTACCTTTCAAATCCGTATCAGTAATTAAAAAAGATCTGGCATCCCACAAGGCTCCATAATTGCACCAACTCTTTTTAATATAAATAAATGGCATCACTATCGTCCCATCAGCATTAATTGCCTGCTACACGGATGATAGGCGATTTCTACCAAATTCAATCAATATAATTACGGATTTCGTATTTATTTAGCTATTTATTTAGAATTCTGTTAAAGAAGAGATGAAATCCGTGAAAGAAGAGATGAGAACTGGTCGAGAAAAGATTGATGCAGGACAGAAGAGATGAAAGGAGAAATTACCTGCAAAACAGAAAATGAATTTGAGGCTATGGAAGGCAGAATAGACACGGTTGATAGTAAAGTTAGACAAACTGAAGAAAACTTTTCTTCTGCCAAAGAACAAATAGAAGAGAGAGTTTCGACCGTTGAACAACAAATCGATTACACAGTTTCTTCTGTCAAGGAACAACTAGAAGATAGAGTTTATGTTATGGACCAGCGAATCGAAGGAAGAGTTTCTGCCGTACAACAACAAATTGATGACAGGGTTTCTTCGATCGCCAAGGAAGTTGATGCCTTAAAGAAATTCGTAGCGACGGCAGGGATTCTGATGGATTTAAAATTTTATCCGGGCCTTCTCGTTCCTCCCTGAAGTTATCCACATATGATGGGAAGACCTCCTGGCAAGTGTATGAGACACAATTTTCTATAGTTGCGGATGCGAATAGATGGGATTCGCAAGCTAAGGCCTGTCATCTCGCCGTTTCACTGAGAGCACACGCAGCGGATATCCTGCAGACTCTTCCCGAAAACCAGAGACTAGACTTCGAAGCTGTATCCGGCGCATTGGAGCTGCGCTTTGTAGAGAAGTGTTTAAAAGACTGCACCAGGCTTCAGTTTAAAATCCCGTCAACAGAAGCCAACGGAAACGCTCCAGGAGCTCACCACGGATGTTAAAAGGCTGTCTTATTGATGGCATCCGAGATCCTGAAATCCAGAGAGCTCTGAATGGCGGATGTCAGAGATATAAAACACCATCAATGTACGCCATGAAATTCAAGGCAGCTCAACAAGCAACTCGTAAAGATCGCTACCCAGTCAGAGCTGTGCGAGTCTACGAGCCAGTATATCAGTTGATGGCTCGTTTAGATGCTTTATCCAGACAAGTCAATGCCTTGAGACGGTATATCAGTGGCAAGAAACCGACCCTAAAGTGCTGGAACTGCGGAGTTCAAGGCCACATATGAAGGAACTTCAGAACACTCCAGAGCACGGAAAATAAGATCATTTTCCCAGCAAAGACGCAGGAAGCAAATTACCATATCGAAGAGCGAAGGTTGCCAGATAATGAAAAACCCTGTTTTAAAGTGCTCAAGATTTCTGCAGTGAGTGGCAACAGTAATGGACTATCCAATTATGGGCATATTGATGGAGTTCCTTGCAATATGATCATCGACACAGGAGTTAATGATACCATCATTCGGAAAGATTTAGCTCAACAATTTAAATATAACTTCATTTGGACACCAACCTGTGTTACCCTCCAGACTGCGTCCGGCGAGAAAATCGACATAGGTGGGAAGTTAAAGGTGAACATCGCGCTTGGAAGTGCCACCTACCATCACATGAACTTTTTAAGGAAATGCAACTTTTTCTTGGACTTCAAAGACAACAAAATGTTTTCAGCATTAGAGGACATAATTATCCATCAGCGAAAGGATCCTCACCTCGAAATACCGACGCGTTGTCTGAAAGACCCGGCTCCGAAAGCTGCAGAAATCGTACTAAGGTCGAAGAGAAAACCAAGACTACCAGCAATTCTCCGTCCCTGATGCTCATCGATCGTGATCTTCGTCTGTCTTGTGATCTCTTGTTTGGCCGCCCTGCGGATGCGCCTGCTTCGCCTGAGGAATATATTTAAGATGTCCAGGCCCGGTCTGAAGGGATGCACCGTTCTCCACGAGAGCAAGTCAGCTTGGCAACGGAGAAGATGAAGACCCGGTACAACACCAGAGCCACTGGACATCGTTTCAAGGAAGGAGACAAGGTGTGGTTGTGGAATCTGACTCGACGCAAAGGACTCTATCCGAAACTACAGTCACCTTGGGATGGTCCTTACAGAGTCCTAAACAGGCTGAACGACGTCGTGGTTTGGATCCGTAAGTCATCGAACTCTAAGCCTGAAGTCGTTCATTACGACAGGTTAGTTCATTACTACGGCCATAGTACGTACTGTATATAATTGTAAATAGTATAAGACCATAGTCCTTTTTGTATTTAGCATTTGATAGTATTTGATTTGTATTTAATATTTGATAGTATTTGATTTGTATTTAATATTTGATAGTATTTTATTTGTATTTAATATTTGATAGTATTTGATTTGTATTCAGCATTTAATAGTATTTGATTTGTATTTGGTGGTTGATAGTATTTAATTTGCTGAAAGTTACTAATTGCAATTATTTTTTATTTTGTTATTTTAATGTTTATTATTGCATTGATGCCTTAGTTGTAAGTTTGGCTTCCTGTCAAGGGATTGTACTGCCCGGGACGTGCAGTCCTTGGGAAGGGGGCAGTGTTACGGATTTCGTATTTATTTAGCTATTTATTTAGAACTGTAATTAAAATTATTTTATTTTCCCGTACAACGCAGACGAATTTGAAGAAAAAGCTGCGTTAGAAAAATAAAAATACAAGAGAACGTGCATTTAATATTTAATAAATATCTCGTCATTGCTGTTGCCATCCAGAAAAATCGAGAAAATTGATTTTACCAGAATGATCTAGTCAATAATTAAAAAGCTTATAAAAGCCGAATTAAAACACCTCAGCTCAGTTGTTGTTGTTTTAAGCGAACTGTATTTACTTAATGCTGTTATTGATAGTAGCGAATTCGCTGTGAGATTGAATTAGTTTCTCTGTTTTGAATTGAGTTCTGTTTAACGTTTGAGATATTGTGATATTATACGAATATATCTGAGGAAATATTTCAGCCTTTTGTTTTATTTCTTGCGAAAGGAATAAATTTTATTAACCACGCAACAATATTATAACTGAATGGTTCCGTGCGTTGAAAATTAAAATCAATACCACTAAATCTTCCTTAATATATTTTAGGAAACACTCTCTCGGAATATACATATGTGGAATTACACTCATGTCCATAAATAAAGGATAATGCAAAATCAGGCAAAGGAAGAGTCAGAAGCAAAACAAATTTGACTTATTTGTAAAGCTTATTTATTAAACAAAAGGTAAAGAGCAAAAAAAGATGCTATATGTTTGATATTATTAAAAAAATTAGCGATCTTTTCTCCATGCAGCAAATTACAAAAAAAAACCCTATTTACAAAGAACCAATATTACATGGTTGGTATGATTGTTAATACATTGTATGTCTCCCAGACGATGCAATACAGTCAATACAACGCCTAGGCATGTTGAGTATCAAATTATCGATCTGATCTCGGGGATATTACACCACTCAAAATGCAATGCTCTCCGAAGTTCCGGTAGACATGTAGGAGGAGGTTGACGGGCTGCAACTCATCGGCCAAGCATGTCCCACACGTGCTCTACTGGATTCAAGTTCGGTGAGAATGCTGGCCAGTCCATACGGGTGATATCCTCCGATTGAAGGCATTCGCTTACCATGTTTGCACGGTGAGGACGGTCGTTGTCATCCATAAACACAAAGTATGCGCCCCGAAACAAACGTACATGTCGTTCCAGAATGACGTCCCGATAGATTTGGCTTGTCATAGTTCCAATTTGAACATGCAGGTCAGTTCTGGAACCCAGAATAATTCCACCCCAAACGAGCACTCCTGCACCACCGTAACGGTGTCGTTCAATGATGTGTTCTTGGTGGTAGCGGGTACCTGGAGCTCTCCATATGAAAGTCCAGCGAGAATCAGACTGCAAGCTAAACCTGGACTCGTCGGAAAACATCACACAAGCCCACTGTTGCGGTGTCCACAATGCATGCTCTCTACTCCAGGCTAACTGCAGGCGACAGTGAGTTGCAATAAGTGGAACGCATCTGACAGGTCTACGAACATATAGACCAATCTGCCCTAAGCGTCTGTACACGCTCTGCCTTGAAATTGTCTTACCAGTGGCTGAGGAAAGCTGACGAGACAGGTCTGAGGCTGTGCTCCGCCTGTTTCTTTTGGCAGTAACTGCCAAATACCGGTCCTCATTCGGCGTTGTAAGTCTGGGGCAACCTGTGCTATAACGTCTACTCACATTACCATCATCTTGGAATCGTTGTCAAAGCCTGGAGATGACACTCTGGACAATTCCAAGTTCGTCTGATACTTCCAGTTGGATACGGCCACATTCCAGACGGCCGATCATTCTACCACTTAAAAAATCATCCAAATGCGTCCTTTGTGTCATAACTATTCGGTTATTGCACTGAAATGCTTATAAAGCGCCTGCGAACAATTTTACTTCTTTGCCTGTATTCCTTATCCTGTATTCCTTCTCTTACACTCCGTATCCTGTATTCCTTCTCTTACACTCTCGTGAATGTGACGTACCATCGGTGTCATCTGGTTACTTCCTGAAATTTGCATATTGTTCTTGAAGCTGTGTGTAGTGATTTTACAAGTGATATATTTATTTTAGAGTTCGATCTCCGAATTATCCTTAATTTATGGACATGAGTGTAAAATAAATGGCAATTTCCAGAGGGAAAGTTATCAAGTACCTTGGTTATGCAGAAAATCCCACTTAAACATCAATACGAAGAAAATTAGTTACTTATAGGCCATTAAGGCCTATTCTCTTATTTGCAGCACCAGCGTGAGCAGCTACAGCTCGAAACAACAGAAATATTGTATAGAAACTGCAAAATAAGATTGTGAGAATAATCACAAATTCGCCGTGATTCATCCGTAGCTCAGTTATCCACAATGACATTAAGCCTTTAGACAGTTAAGATGTTAAAACTATAAACACCCTGATAACGCAGTCAAGAATATCGGAAGCTACGACTGTGCAGTCATTCAGTAACACAAGCGCTCAAGAACGACTTTCCACAATTCATAGTGGTAATAATTTGGACTGTATATATTTTCTTTTAGTTAGTTAATGTTTGTGTAATTTTTGTCAAGATATGTACTTGATTTTTTTTATCAAGAAGGACTTGATTTTAATAGTGCTATGATTCGCTTGTGCGTGCTCACCAAAAATTCTCCTTTCAGCTCGTCTGCGCCAATCGGAACACATCATGGAGGTCGCTTCCAGGCGGCATATAAGCATTCTGTACCGCGCCACGCACATAGTGAAAATCCGTTCTCGTGATTGGATAATGGCTTCCGATGACATCATTTTCTCTACGCTTAGGAACGCCTTGACTTTGCTTGGTCTCGAGGGTACACCTCCATACCGTTTGTTTACATTTTGATAGCTGTACCGAAAAGATTATTATGTGCGTTGTAGTTTTGTTACTATAAGATTTCACTTCTTACAACACTGTAGTGTGGTGAATTTAATATAAAAAATGTAATGTTCCCCTTACAATTAAAAATCTTATTTCTTCTTGTGCTAACTCCGTAAATGTGTATTAATATCAAGATTTTTAATAAATGTGTTTTTAATTTAAAACCCTTCATATTAAAAGTGTTATAGTTATTAATTTCACGTTCATTATATATCTATTCTCTGCAGACGCAATCTCCGAAAGCATGACACAAATCAGTTTTAGGAAATAGCAAAAACGACGTTCGAACCTAACATAATTCACCAGTAAATTCACAATATTTATAACCAATCTGAAAAAGTAAAATTAATTTTTGAAGTTAGACTAATATACATTTGGAACAGAGAAATAGAGATACGTATTATAAATTGAATAATATTACATTATGAATATTGCCCATCTTTTAAGGTGTAATATCTTTTGTACTTTTGCATAAAAATAGTGTTTGTCACAGAAGGAAGTTTCTTTTCTTCTTACGTGTATTAAATTCAGCGACAATACTGAATGCACTGTTTTCTTTCATTTAAGGCAACAATATATTTGAAATGACATGGACATGGAAGTAACACAACATTAGCAAAGGAAGTATTTTCTGCAATGTGAAAACAGAATGCAGCAAAATTGCAATAATAATAACAAACTTACCAGCACAGAATGCCTTTATAGCTGGATCGAGATCGTCGTGTTTTAGTTTGTGCACTAAATTCATGAACTCAGTTATTTATATATAATCTAAGAGGTTAAGGTTGCTTCTGATATTACCAGCATCTTAGTTCATAATTCCGTGAAACAGGAAGCCATCTTCAGAACGCTGCAGCTAAATTTTTTCTTTTCAGAGAAAACAAACGATATTTTCACGCTTCCATTCATTCATGCGCCTCATCCATCGAAAATAAAGCCATAAGAATTCCGTCATTACGTCAAGAGAAAATGATGTTATCGGAAAGTATGTTTAATCACAAGTACGGATTTTTCCTTATGTGCGTGGCGCGGTACAGAATGCTTATATGCTTCCAGGCGAAGTTTAAATATACTGGGACTTGTAAATATTTCTTTTCTTTTATTAGCAGCTATAGAACCAAGAATAATTGTTTAGTACTTTACAAATAATTGCTTTTACGGTATGAGAAATTGCTTTATCTGTATGTATTATAAAAGTATTTCTCCCACCTTCTTATCATGTCTTCATGCCAACACACTCGGCCCGTATTCGAGAGGTCCGAGGTTCGAGTCCTGGCGAGGGCATTCTCATTTTTCATGACTTCTGCTTCGAAATAACCTAATGTCTTTACAGTATAATTGCTTAAGATATGCTAAAGAAATGTTCACACGAGACTATAGCAGTACTGTGCATAAGTTCTTCATTGTTCTGGGTTTCACTCTTACACATATGCTATCCTAGGAACTACGATAACTATATACTGGTAAAGGCCATTTAAAATCAAAGACCATTTATAAAAGTGAAGATCCGAGATCCAAGAGTGGAGGCTTAGTAAATATATATACATAGCTAAATTTATCCAGTTATTTATACTTATATATATTTTTCATTATATACGCGGGACATAAATTTGTCTCTTATAAATTACCCACGTAGCTGGCCGGGACATCGGTTCCAGTAAAACTGTTTAGGCTATGAAAACTTCAATGCTAAGCTGTGAAAAATTTCTTCTGGCCTCACGCTTTGTTGAGATATGATAACCCATTATGCGCGCAATAATCACTGAACAACACTTAAAAGAACTGTCAAACCCTTATAAATACATGGAAACTGGAGAAAGCTGCATCCAGGTGAACGGACTTTTATCATCGGATGGACAAAAGCCTCTGCCACGCACCATCAAAGCTTAAATCGCGCACTAGTGGGCAGTAGGGACCAGGTTGACTATCCCTACTCTAGACAATCTTGAACAGCGAGTGTTCGATGGCATGGTGCTTTACCATTCATGGGAAGAAATTTATCACCGGCATCGCCATGACAAAGGCGAACATGAGACAAGAGAACTTCGTCAATATACCGTTGACTGGTTATAGTGCCAACTGCTACCAAATGTAGGGTCGAGCCATCATTGATCATACCATGATACGGCGTCTCGGATATTGATCCCTTTCCTAGTTATTTTCTGGACTATAAGCAGTACCACGTTCATGACTGATTATTTGGCGTCGACAATCCAAAGACGGATTGAGTCTGCTCTCATCTGAGACTAATACGCAAACCAATGCTGTTCAGTCTAATTGCAATGTTCGCAACACCATTGCAAAAGGGAGGTACGGTGCTGTCTGAATGCGACACACACAACAGGTCTTCGGGTGTAGAGTCCTCCTTCTTCGTCTGGCTGTTGTCTTTCGGGAGATGCGCTATCTTCTGGCAGCTAGAAACTCTATCGCTCCCTGCTGAGCTGTAGTGCCCCGGTTTCATTTTGTCGATAAGGCAATGTACTTGTGTCTTGCAGGCGTGATACATCTAACAAGATCTTCTCTATAACGCTGACTACAGGTTTCAGCTGTTTTAAATGCTTTCCACAAACGTAAAACAATGCTGTTGGCGATTTTGAACTATCTGGCAACATCTGTTATATTTCGCCCTTCTTCGATATTTTTTATTGATGCAGCCATGCGTAAAATCATCTAAATGATGTCGAAAAAAATTACGGAAACTTTCAAGAATGTCAATTAAATCTTTACCGTTAAAACTTTTAATTAATACATCAGCTGCCCGCACGTTTAAATCCTTTAACCCTTTGACTACTAACGGGACATATATGTATGTACCACTAAGAGGAACCTGTTTGCCCTCGAAATCGATTGAGATTTTTGTCTAAATCTAAGCCATATACAAGGTTTCTTTTTTAACCCTTTGAATACTAATGGTAAATGTCCCACTAAATTTACCTTATTTATGACATATTTTGTTCACTTGGATAGAAGACGGGGTAATTTTTTTTTTCAATTCAAAGGATTACATTTTTTAACAGCACTATTACTCGAGCAATGACGTACATATCTTCATAATGCACTTATTGTAATTTTCTACATTTTGCTTCCTTTCATTTTGTGGTTGCTATTGGTGATAATGTTGTCAGTCTTTGGCATTTGTTCAACAGGGGAACATAGTTATCTTTGTGTAATGTTTATGCACATAATTCGTCTGATAAATATAGGTGCGCCCTTCTTTGCTTGTAGCGGCAAAATATCTCAGCACACTTCTGCCACTCATATAAGATTAACCCCTTAAGTCTTACAAAATTTACCGCATGAATATATCCATTCAGTAGCAGGATTTAAAAATTTTAAGAACCATTCCACTGCGTCGGACAACTTCGAAAAATACAGGCAACCCACTGAATTACCTCAAATGCAAAAATGAACTGCCGTGGCGCCATTAGAACACTGATTTATTTGCCAATTACGCAGAAAGTGAAAACAAAATCAATACAAACAGTACAAAAACGTTTTTAATCACTTCAATGTGTTTCAAACAAATCTGTATAATAAATTCTATAGTATATGACATCGAGATGAGAAAAAAGTTAATACTTCGTTAAGGTTTAAATATATTTTCCATTAAAAATAGACTTTCTGTCGCAGGTTCATTTCTTAATTCGAAGTACATTTCTTAATACGTACACTTCTTAATTCCAAGTACGGAAATATTTTTGGTTGATAACGGAATTTAAGGTGTTTTGATGGTCACGAATCTTGCGGTTGAATTGGAGATCTTATAATTATTAACACTTACAAGTATTTGTGTTTTGATCATTTTTAGAGATATGACCAGCTGAACCCGTGGAAAAGTCATTTGCACGAAGGTTCTTCAGTCTTCTTCATTTCGTTTAGTATAATGATTTTATCGATAAAGTCCCTTCTGATATGTAAGCGGAATAATAAAAGCAAAATATTTTGAGGAAGACTTGCTAATTATGAATTATAATGTCTTGTATCATCGAATTCTTAAATAAAAATACCAAAACCTTCTGCCGCTATAATAAATAGTAAATAAACAGCACGTCTACAAAGTTTCAGGACTCAGACATCATTTATTATTGTGACACTTGCATTTCCTAAAATATCGTTTGCTTAGCCTGCTAAGAAAAACATATATTTGATTCGAACGAAACTCTGTTATTAATATTATTTAGAATATAATATTCATTAATCGTTTACGTTGACCTAATGAACAACTGTTGTCATGAATTTGAAAACCGAGCAAAGAACAGCAAAAAGACTAGAGTTGCTGTAGAGGGGTTAATTAATCCTGCACGTAGTAACTGGAGATGAAACCTGATGCGTTGTCCTGAGACAAAACAACAATCATCTGTTTGGGCTGGAAAGCGTTTACCATAGCCACAGAAACTTCGGGTTCGGAAATTTGGACTAAAGGTCATGGTTGGTTATTTTTATTCATTGAAAAAGTGGGAATTCGTTCTTGGAACGCAAGAAATTTGTTCATGTTAGAACGTGAACATCATACTTTTTATAAAGATATTATGAATACTTTATAAACTATTTACAAATCTCTACATATATATAAATACATAATTAAACAAAATAAATTAATACTATCCAGATAGTTTTTGTTTAATAAACAAAAGTTAATTAAAATGTGAAATTAATGTGAGAATTGTAAAAAATTGTCAAAAGCCTATGTCCAAAATTTTGTTGTTGAAGAGTAAACACTCGAATGAATGCTTAATTAATGAATAAATTCATAAAGAAAATGATGCACTCAGCTGAGCAAATTTAAATTAGACAATTATCGGGGATCTTTAATTTGAAGTTAATATCTTAATTTACAACAGGTGCCCCGAAAAACATTTCTTTGATAAACAAAAAAAACTTCATTTCA
Source organism: Stegodyphus mimosarum (assembly GCA_000611955.2). NCBI lineage: Eukaryota > Metazoa > Arthropoda > Arachnida > Araneae > Eresidae > Stegodyphus > Stegodyphus mimosarum. The sequence goes on along the minus strand of KK122473.1, from coordinate 882,946 downwards.
TAAATTTAAGTGTACATGTGAAAAGTAAGAATAACACCACTATGCTTTTTAGGAAACCTTAAAAGATATGCAAAATAGTCTGAAGAAATTACCACAAACTCCTAATTAAAGTTTAATATCCTTCCGTTCGAGTGGTCTTTTTTATTAAACAAAGACATCCTTGTTAGTATTAATTTATTTTGTTTAATTAATTTATCTAACAATCTCACCAGCATTATAATGGTAAATTTTAGTTTTGAAACAACTTTTTACACCACCTTATTTTTTTTAATAACGCGGTGACGTAAAAGGGATAAAAATCAAACAGCCAATGATAATTTTACAGCATTATTAATTATCCCATGAAAGCCGAAACTCATTCTGAATTAAGATTAATCCTGAACGTAAAACGGTTGTTTTTCTGGACTTCGGGCTGGGGCTGGATAGACTTCGACATGTTGTTGCTTCCGTTTTTACCGCAAAGCTACCCAAAATTTAAATATTCTTGAAAAGGCACGAGTCGTGTACCAGTTTGTCTGTGGCCGCAAAATGTTTACCGAAATAAAAATGAATATTTAATCTGCCTCGGTTGCCAAGTTGCTGTTCATAACGGATCAACATCTACGAAATACAATAGTTCTACGTCTACGCTATCGATGTTTCTACATCATTACATCTAAGTTTCCGTCGTTACATACATGCATAAAGTCCTCTGAAGACAATTCATCGCGTTAAACGTGAAAAATCTCAGTCGAATAACTGATTCTGCTTCACGACAATGTGCTGCCATACATTCCTATTCTTGTGAAGCTGTTTCTAGTAAACAAAATTGCAACAATCCTTAACCACCGCCCACACTCGCCACCTGCAGACGTTTTTTCTTCTTAAAATGAAGTTTCATCTGTAAGGTAATTATTTTAATAGCACTGAAGAGATTGAGAAATCGTAAAGGGAGATGTATTCCCTGCGCCATTATCTC
>KK122473.1:832833-873526 GCA_000611955.2 Stegodyphus mimosarum | reverse complement strand
TTAAGTTTCTAAAACAAACCTCTATCAGAAAAATGTTTGAAACAAGTAAAAAAAATGAAATATTTTATGCTTTACTAGTATCCCTTATTTTTACACATCTCTATTGTACATGTCCTTAATGCTTTAAAATATTCCTGTCATCACTAATATAAATGAATAATATAATAAATATAAGAATAATTTAAAGCATATAATAAAATAATGTAAATTATTGTACATAGTAATTTAAGTAAATGTATCTAATATGCCTTATTTATTTTGCCCTTTTAGTCTGAATATTATGATTCGGCTTTTCTGTCCCGAAATCCTCAAAATCCTAAAATCCGCACAACCTCTGGTCCCAAGCATTGCGGATTTCTAGACTTCTACTGTATTAATATTTCATCTTAAAATGGAGGGGAAAATATAAAAATTTACTTCACAGTAACTTTGAATGCTAATGTTTTGACACTGAAATGTCTTTAAACGGAGTCTTTCTAAACTGTTATGTTACGTTACTCTAATATTCATTTATATCCATTCATTGAGACAGTTGCTAACACTGTACAAAGCACTGCACTGCCCCAGTGGTCACAAATGATCACTGGTTTTCATTCGACCATCGGTGACACAACAGTGGTCGAGTAGTTAAGACGGTTAAGTTCTACTAGTTCAAAAAATGTATCTAAATTTACTGTACCGCCTGATACCTTATAGGTTGTTGCTGACCAATCGATTTTACAGATACGAGCTTTTCGACTTAATTTTGCTTTTAAAGTACATTAAAATTTACTTATAGTTACTGCTCAACTAATAGTTACTGCTAACTTACTCAACTAATAGTTACTGCTCTATATCAGTAACTATTGTTGACAGCACTCTTAGGTCCCCAGTGGCCAGTTGTTTTAATGGGTACTGGTAACCTTCAGTTTCGCTTCAATTTAGCCGTCTGTCTAAATTTATTGCGCTGCCCTATAACAGCTGTCAACCGGTAGTTCGGAGGTAATAACGACTTTGATACTCCCTTCGGTTTCATTTTGATAATATGTCTGATTGATATAATAACTTATAAAGTCATGTTTCTTAGGGAGCCATACATACACTGTAGACTTTAAAAAAGACTATCCAACAATTATCTTCTACCCTTGTGAAACAAAGCTAAAAGTCAGAAGAAGGGAGTATAAGACCCTTTTATTCGAACACAAAGTTAACAATTACCGAACGTGGGTTTACACAAACCAAGCATTTCTGGCTTAACAGAAATGCGTAACGATGAACAAATTCAAAATGTGGTAGATTAGCCTAACGGCTCACAGGATAATTTAACTTGCAGCAAGGCTCTGGTTTGTAGAAAACTGGCAAGACAAAGCCAAATGGCTAGAAGCACTCAATGCCACTAAAAAATCACGGCACAAAGTGTCCTGGAATAGGCAGACACACTGTCTAAAAATTAACTTCTGAAATTCTTTCTTAAATAGCACTTCTTTCTACCTTAATCTAAACAAACGCTCGCTGTCTCATTTACATTCTGGCATGAAAAGCGTAGGTGAAAGGAGAGTAAATACGAAGTACTAACTTAAAATGAACTATTAGTTAAAAATAAGTAGATAAACCTCACAAACTTGTAATAAGTCCACTTGGTAATATTTATGTAAATCGACAGTGTTACTTTAAATAATAAAAGAAATTTCTGATGCCTGTTATAGAACATTTAATTTTTTTTTCTTCATAAATGTTAATTTTTTGTTGTAGAATAACAAAAAGTGTATGTTCCTGATTTCGTTTTATATAAAAATATACACCTTTTGAATAGATTTTAGAAAATACAGTTGTTCTGCCCGATTTTGGTGCCTGGTTACCACAAGCCGTCTCGACATAAATTCCTGGCAGCAATAAATTTCAGCCTTGTGTAAAAGCTTCAACGACTCGGAATATGAAACTTTGTAATAAGGCAGTGACACTTACGGGGTGGTGTGACTTGTCATGACTTATTGTTCCCAAGGGGTTCATGAAAAACGTATTTGTTCCTTTATTTTTGTACTTTAGTTTTAAGAAATAATGAAAAATAAGTGCAAGTATGCAGTAGAATGCCATCGCTAGGGGACGTTTTAGCGAATACCCCTGCCTTCCAAAGCAGAATGATTGGTATTCCTGAAGGAAACTACCAAAATTCCAATAGAGTTTTCAGCAGTAGAGGATAAATCTTTTAAAATTACGTGCTAAATAATATATCCAGGGCTCTAAGAAAGGTTCGTGAATAGAATATTGTGGTCGTCAAGTGTGACTCATTGCAGGTTGCACAGTTCAGTTCAATTAATCAGAGTTTGTTTGGGGTAAACACATTCATTTCCTCATAATCTGTGGTTAGGCTTTGTCATCACACAATAATTATATTTCAATACTCGGAACAAAGTATTTGCTGTCAAATATTAAGAAGGTAATAGAAATTTCTAAAAAAAAATTGTTTGCTTTTGCGCTTCTTTATTTTCTTCTTATGGGAAAGATTTTTTATTCTTTTTAATGACATACAAATTGTAACGGGAAATATCTTGAATATTGTTGTGTAATGTAGCAATAAAACAATGTTTAGCATTAAACATTTTATTAAAAATAATTTAAGTCATTAAGAAGGGAGTTTATTATGTTTAAATCACTCAATTTAGTAATCAGTAATAAATTGACCGAATTAAAAAAAAAAATCCAAGGTCTTTTATGCTTTGCAGAATGGTAACACTGAGAATCGGCTATGCGTGAAAACGAGAAGATAAAGGTGATTCTTAACATTTTCAAAGCTGCCACCCCTAAAGAGTGAAAAATTTTTCAACGTCCTCACAATTCTTAGGAGTTCGTTTTATTACTAGTACAAATGGTGTAAACCAGATAATCGATTTAACAAATTTTTTGAAAGTTTTAAAATTAAGTTTGAATGCCAAAACATGCTCATCGCCCCTACCACCCAGGACATGCTCACCGCCTCCTGCTACCCAAAACAAGTTCACCGCCACTCAGCATCCTTCCACCGCCCCCCTCCGTTGAGAACCAATGGTCTAAAGATTACTTCCACATCTTTTCATTCCTCTCGTCCGTCAGTGTCTGAGATTAGACTTGCATACATCTCTGGGTTTTATTTCGTCTGGACGGAATTTTATCTATTAACTGAAAGCAATATGCTTTTTTGATGTGTAAAAATTACCTGCTGCTAAACAAAATGTAGTCATTCAAGTTTTCTGGTAATATTGCAGTTTAGTCTTAAACGGTATCTTTTGTATTTAAAAGTCTAATGCAATCTCGCTAGAATTACAATTTCACTCAAAAAATTTAAAAGCACCGAAACCAAACATCGACTAGATCCAAGACACTAGCGTTTTTGCATTATGTAATCTGCATATGTCCTTGTGTTTTTCTTCAGTATATTACTGCATTATGCACGTTTTGAGTTTCATCATTAGCCCAAAAGGGGCGTTAACTCAGGTGGGGCTTTTAGTCGGGAAACGGGATTTTGCGTTGAATCACTATAAATGGCGAGTCACTTTTCTAATTATTGCCACCAAATACTATCACCCTATATTATTTTCAAAGAAATTAAATAATGAAGAATCTACATGAATGTATATATGTTTCTTGCATTATGGAAAAACAACGGTGCCTAGAGTCGTCCAATTTTGAGTAACTTATCCCCTCTACCCGAACTTGGACACCTGGAAGCCCGAATTTTGAATTTCGAATTTGTTTTATTACCTGTTTCATATTCTGTAGAACTTCAACGAATTTCTGATTAACAGGCTGAGCAATTTCAAAGCGAGCAGTGGCAACACTGTACAGAATAAAGCATTTTTCTCTCCAGCGCGTGAGACAGTCTATCTGAAATTCTGAAGATTTACTGTTTTTAAATATTTTGTGATTTTGTTGAATCGAATTCTATGTAGCGTAGGCGCCAAGAGTTTTATATTTAATAAAATAAACACACAAAACGTTAATAATAAAAAGACAAAAAAGTGTTTTGTAAAGTCATTTTAGTAAGAAAACTGAAAATTGATATGATGAACTAAGAAATGACCGAAAAAAAAAAAGGAAGAACGTTTGCCAACACTTAACACTGCTTCGGGAAATCTAAACATAGCTGCTATGCTGCTGTTAAAACTTTTATCATTTTGGTATTAAATTTCATGTGGCGTAAAATGATGCTTAATAATAAAACTAAAACGACAAAAAGGAATTGATTAGCAGGAGTGAGTGCAACAGCAGCCTGGTTGATAGAACGCCCAGTGAAAGCGTAAAAAAACCTTGATCAAATCCTTTTAGGCGATCGTTAAACACTGAACATTTTCAGACTTTTTTAATGATTTTGTTTAAAATAGGCTCTTTAATAGTTTCATATTTTCGTATTCATATTATTTTGCACGCCTACCAGCGGCCGCGCGGTAAAAGCCGCTGAATATTGGTAGTTCAGTCCGAGGTTGAGTTCCGGTGAGCGAGCTGGCTGCGTGGAAGTTGTCGTGGTTTTCTCTATCTGTAACGTGGATGCGAACCAATTTCTGTTAAAAAGAATTCTCTGGGGCATCTATGTCTCCGTTTCCGTGTAGAGTAGCCAATGGCGGAGCTCATAATAATAAATAAAAAAATTATTTCGCATCCAAAAAGGGAAATGTAAAGCAATCGCGGGAACTTTTAGATCTGAAATTCAAATTGAGCTCATTTAATAATTTTATTCAAAAATAAAGTTTTAATTTTGTCCATTGACAGCGATAAGTGTTATATTTAATTAAGAGAAACGAAATGTTGGCCAAGTATTTTTATGTCATTTATTTATTTATTTTATACTTTTAACTGTGAACTCTTCTTTGACTGTTACCTAAAGTTTTCAGTTAAACTTTTTATTGTTTATTTATTAAACTGGATTAGTTTGGCTACAGGAAATAATTTTCTGTTCTGTTAGGCTGTTTTGAAACTATGTTTCGTATATTATTACTTGAAAATATCGCGTGTACAGAATTATCGTCATCTTAAAGCCTAATCTGTTGAGTTCATTTCTTCTGTTAGAATTATGGAACTGCAAGCAACCCTATACACGTTATCAAACATCCTATATAAATGTAGAGATGATTTCAAACATCGCATATCGCCGGACAAACCATGTGACACAGCATTTTAACATTTTTTGAGAAAAAAAGGTATTGCTTATTAGAAAGCTATGTTATGTTTTCTCACAAGTCTTGTGTTTTTTTGTGTTTATATTATGCTTTTCTAAACTCTCTAGTGAAGAAGACTCATCTTTGAAAGTGATAATTTTTTTAGAACATAAATGATATTTTATTGAATATCATCTGCTTAAGTTGATCACCTCCAAAGAAGGCTGAAATCGCCAGCACTATATATTACGTTACACTATTTTTTAACGAATTTCTGATTGTTGTATTTTCGGCAAATACCCAAATATTCCACATGGTGACTATTAATCCAGAAATCGGCAATGGCCAATGACCTTGATGGCTATCTTTCTCCTACGGTTCAGTTTTATTCAGTAATCTACATGAATTTATTGTGTCTGCCATACTGGTAACATAGGAATTGACTATTAACTTGTATGTCAGTGACGACACGTTATCCTTGAAGATTACTGGTGTTCTTCCGTTTTATATTAATAACTTTCTAAATTCACTGCTTTACCAGGTACCAATTTTAAGAAATATCGTATTTCCCACTGCCTGCTGTTGTAGTTACATCTATTTGGAAGTATTCAAATCCCACAAAGGTGCAATTAACTATTTATGTTTTCTGCTTCAAAAAACTTAATAGCCTTGATAGTAGCGGAATTGAATAGATTGAATTACAGTGTGGTGGATGGTATTGCCGACGACCAATGACCGGATTTTGTCGGCTGATTTCGGGCCTTCCTTCAGTCGCGCTTTAAACAGCAGACGTAGCATTATCGTATTCTCCTTTTTTCACTTAATGTTGCAAGTGGTTAGCATATTCGTCTGGCTACTGAAAGGTTCGAAGTTTGCACTTTTCATTTTTCAAGTTTTACTCACCAAAGGACCAAATGGTCTTTATGGTGACCGTTAATCCGTAGGTTACCGGTGATCAGCGGCCTTAATGGCAAGTGATGTCCTTCGAATTAATTTTATTTTTATAATGTATCTAAATTAACTGCACCGGTGACCATGAACGTGTTTGTCATTGATGTCCACGACCTGTCCTCGATGGCCATTGCTGTCCTCAATTAATTGTTACGAATATTTTAAGATTTATTGTAATTAATATAGGTTTGCAACACCATAGGTAACATACATCTTTACAGAATCATTTCATTTTTCTTAATCTGCTTAAATTCTCTTGCAGGCAGTCGGGAGGCAGCCTACGTATATAGTGTGACATCAGCTGGCGTCACTTTCGTCATCACCCAATCCTGCAGCCGTGGGAACGTCAGTGACTGCGGCTGCGACCGCTCCCGGGGCAGCAACGCCAAGTCTGCAACGTCGCACCAGGGCGACTGGAAGTGGGGCGGCTGCAGCGTGGATGTTAAATTCGGCATCCGACTATCCAGGAAGTTCATCGATTCTAGAGAGCTAGAGGGAGACGCCCGTTCCCTAATGAACCTCCACAATAATCAGGCGGGAAGGAAGGTCAGTTCGCCTCAGTATTCCCTTTTTGGGGGGAATCCTTTTATATTCATACCAGTATGATACTTAACATTCAGAAATAATTCGTACAACTTTTCTCAGTTCCTTTCATAAAAGAAATAACATCATTTATTTTCAGATCATCATTTAGTTAAAGACTTATCAAATTAATATCTGTTCAGGTAACTATTAGTTTATAAAGCTATTTTCTCCTTCCTTTCCTGCATGCCTTCGTGGCGTAACGATAGCACACCCGACCCGTATTCGAGAGGTCCAGGTTCGAGTCCCGGCGAGTGGATTGCTCATTTTTTATATCTTCTGCTTCAAAATAACCTAATGACTGTACAGTGGCACTCGAACAAAAAGATGGTGGACGATAATTCATCACCACCAGGATTAGTCTTTTGGGTCCCTTAATACCCAGTGGCCCTTTTAAAAGGAGGAGTGTATAAGGTAATTTCTCTGAGTGTGTAAGGTAATTTCTCTCTCCTTTTCGTGGTGTAATGGTAGCACACCATGTATTCGAGAAATCCACGTTAGAGTCCTGGCGAGAGCATTCCTCATTTTTCACCTCTGCACCTTCAAAAAAGCCTAATGACACTACAAGTTCAACTTGTTTCATTTGCTTATATTCCGACCAATATGCTAATAAGAACCTATCATATCAGAAACAACTTACGCAACTGTAATCTGAGAATTCTCCAATTCCTTTCGAAAGGTAGGGGAAAAAATATCCTCTTAAATTTGGGCTGTAATACGCATAATCATGTGTCAGATTTAAAATAGTTAAGACAATAATAATTTGAGCTTGTTCCATTTCTTTAGCAAGGAATAAAGCATCTTGTATTCGAGCCAGTGCGTTATTCAGGAGCATCAGATGCAGAAACATTTGAAGTAATTTTAACTTCTTTAAATTCCTTTCATAAGGGAAAAGGGAAAACGCTGACTTATTTCGGTCGATAGGGTATTTAAGTATCTCTTTTATTCAGAAATAACTGAGGCGTGTTCTTAAAATTATCGTCATAAGGAGTTAAAAAAAGAAGTACCGAGCTTTTACAATTCGAGCTTTTTCCAGCTCCAGTCACAAAGCCTATCATATTCAAAATAATTCAACAACTTGAACTTATTCCAATTCATTTTGTAAGAGAATTAACATTTCCTTTGTATTCGGAATAATAGGGTACTTAATACACTGCTCGACATTGAAAATGCAACACCAAGAAGGAGTGGTCAGAAAGTGACGAAATTTGGAAAAAAGACAGAGACAGCAAGCAGCAATAAGTGATCTTTATTTCAAAATGATAGTCAGAATACAGAGCGACAACAGCGTCGGCTCTAAATGAATATATATACATATATATTTACACATTTTTGTTGTGGCTGATTGCCACCAAAAGGGAGCTGCCCAATTACATGCTATAGCAATTCTATATACGGAATTTCAACATTCTGAGGCTACTTATTTTTTAGTTATGTCAGATACATACTTATGTACGTATAGACACCAAGAAAAAAATCTGTTCTGAGTCCATTTTAAATCAGTTTTATAATTCGTTGGGGAAAAAAGAGTCCTTTATTCTGTCCTTACGTACAGATGTCACACAAAAACATTGTTAAATTGCATTCAATAGCAATCAAAATGGATATTTTCATTGAACTACAGTACCCAAAATTTTTTGTCATTACCATACTTTATACAAGGAAGTAAAAATAACACAGCTCGATCTTAAGATATTAAAGAGAACATAATCCACAGAAAAGAAATTAAAAAATACCACATAAATGAAAGGTATAGTCTAAATATACACTACTCGAAATTGAAAATGCAACACCAAGAAGGAGCGGTCAGAAAATGATGAAATTTGGAAAAAAGGCAAAGACAGCGAGCAGCAGTAAGTGATCTTGATTTCAAAATGATAATCAGAATATAGAGCGAGAATAGCGTCGGCTCAGTAGGATGTAGGACCACCACAGACAGCGATGCACAAAGAACCATGTTTAGGTATAGAATCAATAAGAACGTGGATGGTGTCCTGAGGGATGGCTCTCCATTCCCCTTCAACCATTTGCCACAGTCCGTCTTCTGAACGAGGCAGGGGCAGAGTCTGCAAACGGCATCAAATCACATTCCACACATGTTCGATTGGTGACAAGTCAGCAGAGTACGGTGGCCAGGGAAGCATCTGTATACCTTGAAGGGCATGTTGGCAGATGCGACCACTGTGTGGTCGGGCGTTATCTTGCTGAAAAATTGCATTAGGAAGCCCCTGAAGGTAGGGGATTGCTACCGGCCGCAGTACATTATCCAAGTGTCGTTGGGCCGTCATAGTGCCCTGAATACGAACTAGAGGTGACCTGGAATCGTAGGCAATAGGGTCCCAAACCATTATGCCACGTTGTCGCGCGGGGGGGTGCGTTCCACAGTTACTGCCGGATTAGATCTGTCTCCACGTCGAATCCACACACTTATGCGGCGACTGTTACTGTATAAACAGAAACGTGACTCATCTGAGAACACGACGTTTCTCCATTCTGTCATCCACATCGCTCCAGTCCGGCACCATTCTAAACGTTGGCGTCCATGCTGTGGGGTCAATGGCAGTCTTCTTAACGGACGCCGTGAGTGCAGGCCACGTTCAACCAATCGACGAGAAATGGTTCTTGTCGACACGGGAACATCCAGGGTATCTTGCACATGCTGCAGAATCGCGGGAATGCTGCAGAATGACTTGCGGGACCGCCACAGCTTGTCGGCGGAGGCGCCGATCCACGCGTGCTGACGTCCCTCTGGCTGCACCTGCACCCCTCCTTCTTCCCACATTCCCTTGTTCCAACCATGTTCGCCAAAGCCGATGCACCGTGCTCGCATCCATGTGGGTATCAGCTGCGATTTGACGTAAGGACCAACCCGCCTTTCTCAGTCCGATCACCATACCCCTCGTAAAATCGTCTATCTGCTGGAAGTGCCTTCCTTAACGGCGGCCTGGCATTCTGTCCTATTTATAACACGTATCCTCGGGAACAAAAACCAACTTTCTTCGATAATTTGTCTGGCAGAAATAACGACACGAATATTGCCCATTCTGTACGTTCCTTCCCTTGTATCTTACTTCACGTGCGTCGGAGAGCTGCGCATTTCACATCATTCGCATAACTCAGTGACGCGCGTCTATTCTAAAATTTGCGTAAATTTCTGACCACTCCTTCTTGGTGTTGCATTTTCAATGCCAAGCAGTGTACCGTATCACATTCGCAAATGACAGAGGCCGCTATAACTTGAACCGTTAAGAAAGAAAAAAAAATCGTCGAAATTTCGGGCCAATATTATTAAGTTTTAGAAACAATACCAATTTTACCGTTTCTAAGTTAAAATACTTCAAATGAAAACGAGGCGAATCTCAAAGCGAATGCCTCTTGCCTGTGTTTAAAATTTGTAAAGTTTATCTTAAGTTTTTAATTAACAGTTATCTTTAGTTTAAGCGACTCTCCTGTTCCCTCTATTTTCACTTATAATTTCCTACCAGAATGTGTTTTCAGAATCGCGTTTAATGGAAACGAATAGTAGATATTGGATAGTGGAAATAGTGGAAACGAAATAGTCGATATTCCACCGACTTCATTAGAAAGCCAGAGTTTCTGACCAGCGCGCGTTCGCCATTTGGCTACGTCTCTCTGTAAGCTATCCCTACGCTCGGCCGTACGTCACGCCCTTGATAGCTTGGCCAACTTAATTGAGATTTAGGGGCCAGCTGCTTAAAATCTTGATAGCTTCGGCTATATCTTTTTAGCTAAGCATTAGTTTAGTTCTTATTACTTTGAGTTCAAGCCCAAGTGGAAGGTTTGTTGCACGCTCTGAGAAAGGAGCCGACTGTGTTAATTCGTATTTTGAGAAATAAAGGGTAATTAACCCTGAGTCTTACGTCTCTGTTCACGAACTCAAGAGATTATTCGCTTATCTTTTCACGAGGTTCCTTGCATTTAGCTGTTAAATAAAAGGTTGGAATCCCACAAATTCATGATGCATTTTTATTTCATATAATACTTTCCCATAAACAATCCCTTGAGAGAATTTTCATGTCACAAATATAAATGAGATCCTTGCCTTTTCCCAAAATAAACAGTTCACCTGCAATCCGACTGTTCAGTTTTTAATTTCATTCCATTCTTAGGATTGCTTAATGAATTACAGTCATTTTTTTTTCCTTTCAGATATTATTATTATTACATTTAGTTATTTATTTTGCCATAGAACTTGAAATTGATGCCATCTTTTAAAAATATTTGTTCGAAACTATAATAGCTTTGTAACATCTTTCTTCCCTTCTGGAAATATTAAAGGATGTCCAGATGACAAATTAGAAATTCCTGAAGATATTGCAGCAGAACTGCAGTTACCCGGCCTAACTTAAAACCCAAACCTTCCTCTGGAAACCAAATAAAATGGGCAAAATGTCTTATAAAAATAATCGATTTCTAGTTTTCAAAAATAATATCAAGACTACGGGAATTTATAAAATATGCTTCATATGTAAAATATACCGTTATCTTGTCTTTTATTTGCAAATGTCGAGACTTTTGCGAATTTATAATATACACTTCATATAACGTATACCATTATCTTGGCTTTATTTGCAATAAATATTTTCCCCCAGTATCAAAATATTAAACACAAAAAAATCAATTTCTTGTACACAGAATGAGCAATTCAGTCATTGCACTAACACTACTGGAGCTTCAATTTTAATGTTCAAATCTGTCTAAATCTACTTCTCTGCTCGACGCTTGTAAACTTACTAGAGTTGAATCCTAGCAATCCTGAATTTAGGTCACTGGATATATCAACAGGTTTGAACGGCATCGTTGCCCTTCAGTTTTCTTTATTTTAAAGTTATTTAATTTTATTCCACTGTTCCATACTGGTAACTTGTAGCTTCACTTTCTAGTACCTTCAACTGACAACCTTGACGATGTGCTCGGAGCTTAATATGTATTTAAATTTACGCCACCATCCCATACTATATGTGCCAAGAATAGACTCGATGACTTTAGTGAAATATCGTTTTATATAAATTAACTGTAAACATGTAGTGGAACTTCTCGGGACTGGCAGTAGATAATGTTGAACTCTGAATATTCAGAATATATTTTGCATATAAGAAATCATGTCTACTTGTAAGGTTTTAGTTAAACTAACAAAGTTTTATTTTAATTTAACTTTTTTCTATCCTTCTCATTTCAGCTTCCGTTAGAATAAGCGCGCTTTTGCTTTACAGCTTAATGCTAATTTGAAGTGGAGCCAAGTTCTATTTAAGCGAGAGGTAGGAACCTCTCAGTGTGAGAGATCTTTTAGTCTCAGACCACGGTTACTCTATTCGACGTTCGCCTGACTAGCTAGCATTTAAATTCTAAGCCATAGCGCTTTGACGTGATTGCTTATCGAAGTAATTTTAAGTGCGTCAGTATTAGTTAAATCTTGCTACGCACCGTTTAGTTTAGAGGCCAACCTCGCATTCATAGCTCTGTGAACAACGACGATTTAATTTCTATTTAACTTTAGTTCAAATTTGATTGTTCATTTTAGACCCAAGTGAGGTCTCTTCTTTCTGTATCCCTCCCGAGTTGGGAAGTGGTTGTAAATAATTGTGATTTAATAAAAGAGGATTTTAAATCCCTTTCAAGTGCAGTTCTTCTACTACTTAATCACAATAGTCTACCACAGAACATAGCTGCATTCAGCTCCCTGTTCCAGATCAGGATTTAAGGAGTTCACGAAGATGTTTGCCAAGAATATGCACCGAACACTCAGTCCTGACATACTGAGAAATTAGATAAATTAAATAAAAATGCGACGTGTTCCGGGCATCTGTTACCAAAACATTGAATACGTTGGAAAATGAATTCGCGAAAACGGAAGTAACTTCCGATAACTTGGAGAAACTCATTATAATTTTGACAGGTAAATTTGATTCACTCCAAGCTGTTGATAATGAGGTTGCTAGCGGATTTAGATAAACTGGAAACCGAAATGACAGCACTGATAAAGTAATCATAGTCGCGTTTGCATAGTCGACGGAAATTTCACGCCAAGTGTATCGTATGATAATATGCATAGTGAAAATGATAACAGTATAATCATATCAAATGTAAATTCGAAATAAACAGAAGTTATGCCTACTAAACTACCGAAAATGAGTATTTCTAAATTCTACGGTGATATTATAATGGATGGGAATATTTTGGAAAAATTTTGAATCTGCAATTCATAAAAACGATTCTTTGAATGAAGTAGATAAATTTAAGAAGGTACATTTAGGTAATTCAGCTTTAAATACTGAAGAAAGATTTTCTATGTCGGCATCTGCATATGATTCTGCTATTTAGTCACTGAAAGAAAGGTTTTCAAATCTAGAGTCACTGAGTGATTCCTACCCATACGAGTAATATTTTGAGTGTAAAATCATTAAAGTGTTCACCTGACATTTGTGCTTTCAGAAAATTTTTTGATAAAGTATTGATTAAATTGAGAAGTTTGGAAAGTCTCGGTTTAGCTGCAGAAAATGTTTTTAGTGCATTATGCACTACTATTTTAAAGTCTTCGTCACATGATATTCTAATCGAAGTGAATAAAAGCGAAAAGTTCCACTGCATGGTTATAGTTAATTTATATAACCACTAGTACACTAGAACTTATTGAATTCATTATTTTTTTTAACTGAAGTTTAAGTGTTACAAATTTTACATGGTGCAGATGCTGAAAACGACTGACAAACCAAAATGCAGAGAGTTCTGCGTGAATTTACCGGTATGGATGGAAATGAATGGTTTCGAAAACAGATTATTGCTCATTGGTGAAGTCATGTTTCTGTTATGAAGCAAATTTATGCATGCTTAGTATGAGATTTGGGGGCATCGAAAATTTGTGTACCATATGACGAACGGAAAGGTAAGTATTTTTTGCTCCATAATACACTGGTGAAATAAATTAAGAGAATTTTCATATTTGATCTACGATCTCCAGAACTACTGGACAGATTTTAATAAAATTTGGTGTGAACGTAAGTTGATATAATACAAACAAAATAAACATTCAACAGTTATAATAGAGACACATGTTCGCGTGTAACACTCATGGGAGTCTGAAGGTCTGAAACAGCGGTTGCAGAAGACACAAAAGAAATGGGTTAATAGGTGATATGGTTCCCTCTTACAGCCACACAGGTCTCGCAGCGTAATGTCATACCAGAAATAAGGCAGTTTATATGAGTGTCTGTGACACTTGGTCACACTCATTCAGCGACTCTGTTTTCAGTTCGTGGATGGTTCTCGGAGGGAGGTTGCGAGTTGCAAACGCCCTCCCCAGAGCGTCCCAGACATGCTGTATATGGTTTAGGTCTGGAGACCTGTCTGGCCAATCCATCCGGCGAATATCCTCACTCTCGAGAAATTCGTCGACCAGAAGGGCTCTATGTGGCCTCGCGTCGTCGTCCTTAAGATTAACTCGGGACCCACTGCACCCCGGAAAAGGCAAACATAGGGCTCCAAGACCTCATCTCTATACCTCACACCAGTCACAGAGCCTCTGTCAAAGACGTGAAGATGTGTGCGGTCATCCAACATGATGCCTGCCCAGACTATTACACCGATACCGCCATAATCCTTAATTTCGCTGACATTGGAGGGTAGGTAGCGGGTCCCTGGCTCTCTCCATATGAAAGTACGGCGAGAATCGGTGTTTAGGCAAAAGCGCCTGGCCCCAGCCACCACCCCTGTTCTTATTGGTTGGTGTTTATGACGTCAGGTTGAAGAGATTTTATTATCGGTTTCTTGTAAGTTAGGTATGTCGTCAGGTTGAAGAGATTTTTATCATCGGTTTCTTGTAAGTTAGGTGAACTTATACTTTTTTGGTCTTGGTTATGTTTTGTATAAATGTGAATTTGTGGAATGTAACAGAGTATTTGAAATTAAAGCAAGCTTTTCGCGCGCAAAAATGCCGCGGGGAATTCATTTCGTCACTCTATGACATCACAAGTAGTGTCCAATAAGAGCTTGGGGTGGTGGCTGGGGCCAGGCGCTTGTTGTTTAGGCTAAAACGGGACTCGTCGGTGAACAGAACGGTCGCCCATTGCTCTGTACTCCAATCACAATGCTGTCTGCACCATGCTAATCGGACTGTCCTGTCCATAGACGTGAGCGGGACACAAACAGCCGATCTTCTGGCAAACAACCCTCTCTCATTCAGTCTTTCGGAAACAGTCACCCTTGTTACACGGGTTCCTGTGACTGCATACAGGTCCCGAGAGAACTGAGAAGCTGTAGCCTCTCTGTTAGGCCTCGCTAAAATGGACAAACAGCGCTCTTCTCTGGCCGTCGTGGCTCTTGGACGACCTTACCCAGGCTCTCTTTCGATGGATCCAGTATCCTGTAAACTGTTTCCATAGGTTACATACGACGCTGGGCGTTAAATTAAACTCAGTGCATATCTGGACTTGTAATTGGCCTACCTCTAGCTTCCCCACCATTCGCCACCTCATTCCATCATCTAAACGTTGGTAGTTACTCATTTTTACCGTTCCGATGTGAATTTAACCGATTGCTGCAAGATAACACCAAGAAATTCGCCGAGGTGTGCTAGCGAACGCAATTTTACCCTCTACGCGTTTATAAAGCCTGTTTTTCTACTGGCTCCGCCTAGACACACGTGCACGCTTACGTATTTGCCGTACACGATTTGCAATTTTATCTAGAAGCAGTGGTTTTTTCTTCAGTTCAGTTCTTTTCATGCAATTCGATAAAATATGCAAATTCTCTTAATTTATTTCACCAGTGTAGATCAGAGTATGTTTGGTTCTTTCTTTTTCGCTGAATAACGTAGCAGAATTCACTTATCTGACATGCTGTCCGAGTGTTTGTTAGTCTTACATGGAAGAAGTACCTAACTTCATTCTGAAGCAAGACAATGCCTCATCACACTAAATAAAGACATGTACACTGCGCTGAAAAAAAATCAGACAGTTCTATATCTCCTGTTCTACTGGGCAGATTGAAGAAATTCAAAATGCACCAAGTATTCATTCAAGACAATTTTTCATGCCTCGAAAGCACGACTTAGGATATATATTAGATTTATATATAGCATTGTTCCAACATAGGTCCTTAGACACAAAATCGGACTTTTTCTAAAGTAACATACCATTTTTTTTCATATTTCGATTCTGCGACTCAGATTATGCCTAAATATTAAATTTTGTAAAATTTAATGCGAAATTTACGGAGAAATTCAAAAATTTACTTCCGCGCATTTTTTTTCAGTTTGCGCCAAGAATAATTCACTTGGTATATGGCAACCCATTTTACTTTCTCTGTCATTGTGCGGGAGTCGAAAAAAGTCACATCCTTCCTACCTTTTTACATTGCACATGAGCAGAAAAAAAGTCACATCGTTCCTATTTTCAAATAATTTTAACAAAGTGGTAGACTAGTTTGACGTTATTATCGCTTTCAACAAATATGCCAAATTTCAAAACTCGCCAATACATAAATTCACGTATATCTTCGGAATTGTTGAATAAGAAACTAAATTTTTGCAGGTATGTTTAGAAATATATCTACTTGATGGTATAAATTTTATAGATCATAATTCAAAATTGTTTTCGAAAAATTTATAAAAATTATTTAAAAATACAAATTTTAAAAATAAATCGTAAAAAATGGACATTTGGAATGAACCTAAATTTCGAAATGTGAAAGGAAGAATCCAGTAAGTTTAATTAAAAAAAAAAGGAGAGATTAATAAATATATATCAAATTCAATTAACATCGAGGAGCTAAAATTTTGGGAGCTAATGTTTTAAAAACTACTCGTGCGATTTTCACAAACTTGGCAGTTTGGCATAATTCGAGTCGTAGAATCGAAATATGGTAAAAATTTGGCATGTCATTTCAGAAAAAGACCGATTTTGTGTCAAAATAGAATATAAGAACAACGCTGTACATACAGTTAGTCAATAAAGTCTGTGTACATCAAGAAAAGTAATATCAAATCCAAATTTTAAGGTGCGAAAAGGGTAGTTTCTTAAAGTTTTATTTTTTAAATATTTGGTTTCAATAAGGGACTTTGAAATTATTTAACTGTAATATTTTCATATCTAATAATTTATGCACACTAATTTTTAAAAAATAATAGGCCAGAAATCAAAGCCAATAAAGTTTGCGTACAACGCGAAGAAGGCGGGGGATTTCTTACCTAACTTTTAAACGTCAAACTTGAGAATGCAAAGAAGGTTACACTTTCAAGGTCATTGACTTCCGAAGCAAATTTCACGTTGATTGGAAGTTATTTCTATTTTCTTTGACGAAAATGACAACCAATAAAGAAATTCCTTTAGTTACGAGACAACTAATTATCAAATTGAGAGATGAAGGTAAAACTCTTCGTTATATTGGTAAAACCATTTTCTATTGTGCAAAGAGTTATTCAAAACTATCTTGACACTGGTAGTCTTGCTGTAAAACCAAGATGTGGGAGACCGAAGAAGCTAACGCAGAGTGAAGAAAGAAAAATTCTTTTACGAATTAAACAAAACCCTAAACTTTCTGCTGCAAGCATTACAAAAGACTTTTTTTAACTAGCAACAAGCAAATTTCTCCTGAAACTGTACGAAAAGTGCTGCAAAAAGCCAATTATCATGGACGCAAACCTAGGTCTAAGCCATACATTTCCGAAACAAATAGAAAGAAAAGAATTACTTTTGCCAAAACATATTTAAACTCTTCGCAGGACTTCTGGAACAATGTAATTTGGTCAGATGAAAGTAAATTTACAATATTTAAAGTTAATGGCCACCCTATTGTATGGAGAAAACCAGGAACAGAACTGAATCTGAGAAATTTAAATGTAGCTGTCAAACATGGAGCTGGCGGTGTGATGGTATGGGGGGGTGTATGTCGTCGAAAGGAGTTGGAAATTTTCACATTATTCATAAAGTCATGGATAAGTATGTTTATCTAGATATTCTGAAGAAAATTCTACGAGACAGTGCCCGAAATTTAAACCTTTCTAATACCTTTATTTTCCAACAAGACAACGACCCGAAACATACAGCTCAAATTGTGAAGGAATATCCCCTCTATCACACTCCAAGGCAGTTGCGTACTCCTCTACAGTCACCAGACCTCAATTCAATCGAACATTTGTGGGCAAAATTGGAGAAATGAATTTTCGAAAACACAATATTACGTCGCGAAATGAGCTAATTAGTAAATTGCAGGAAGAATGGGCGAAATTTACGTCGGATGACACTGAAAAACTAGTTCAATGCCGAAATAAACTAGTTCAGTCAATGCCCAGACGTCTGCAAGCTGTTTTGAAGAATAAAGGATATCATACAAAGTATTCAAGTAATGTAAAAAACTTATATTTTCCTTTTTTTTAAGTGTACTCAGACACTCTATTGGAGGGAATTTCTGAGTTTTTTTGACAAAATATATTTTTGAAAAAATGTAAAAAGTATTACACGTATATTATTTTTTATTTAAGCTTACAATTTTAGCTAATAGAAGAAAAAAAAATACAATGATTAAAATACATTTTTCTATGCTTTAAGTGTTTTTTTTTAAATTTAAAATTTAGTCTGTACGCACACTTTTGTGACTAACTGTAAATCTAATACATATCCTTATCCTATGTCGCGCTTTCGAGACATGAAAAACGCAAGTTGAATTTCGTCAATCGTCTCAGTAGAACGAGAGATACAGAACTGCGAATGTACATGGTTAGCCAAGCCAACATTTTCCAAAATGTTAGTTTGACCGTGTTAATTCGAATCATGTAACCACTGATGTTCTAATCCCCTAGATCATACGTTTGAGAAATTTTGCATGTGAAGGACAAGCCGCTTTTGCATAGGATTTAAAGCAGAAAAATAAAAGCAGGAATCGACTTAACTTATCAGGCTATGCTGGGATAAGTGTTGCAAGAGTTAAATTATAATGTAATCTGCCGTGTCATAAAGGACGCCACGGAACGGCTATGAATATTCGTAGAAACGTGGAGTATTACTGCTTTATGTTGTATCTGTAAAAATTAGTTACAGTCACAAGTGTGTTTTCTTTTTATACAATTCATTTTGAAATATCTTTCACGTTCAAGTGATAATTCTTATGAATATATGCAGCACAAATTACACGCTAAGCGCAGAAAAGTTTTTAATTTTATATTTTTGCTCTCATTACATGGACGCATCTTGGATGCTGCGTTTCACTTAATTTTACTCGAGCATGAAACCTTCTTTTTTTTTTATTGTGTCCTCTTAAATTTTCTGTTCACTGACTACAGACATTTTACACACCATTGACATCTACAGTCTACGAGCGGCTGATCTAACATCAGACTAGGATCAGACTTAATGTCAGACGTACATGAATACAAAAATTGTAACACCTCTTAAGGTCAAATAAAATAAAATTATTTTCGGCGCAATAATGCGAGACAACAAAAGGGAAGGAGAGAAAACATCCTTTTTAATGCGGAAAATTCACCTATATTACTATCATTCGAACAAAGAAGATGATTTATAAGAAGCAGATGCCTTTCTTTTTAGCCAACATTTTTTTTTCTTTTGAATCAAAGCGAATATCTTATTCTTTGTCATTTTTATTATAATGTTTTCTGATAATGCACTACTGCTATCACGTGACAAACGATATAATCTCGTCCCAGTCATTATGCATAATTTGCATACGTATTCTTTTGAGAGGCGTAACGTTTTCTGTTGATGTCTTCATTCTCTTTTCTGGACTCGAAAGAAGTTCTTTCGTTATGTATTTATTTATTTACCTGCCACTTTCTCAGCTCATTTTCTCTTCTATTTGTGCGCAGCTGCTCTCCAGCAATATGTCCGTTGGTACAAAGAATGAGAGGGAAACGGGAAAGATAAAATTATTTTTTTCTTTCTTCAAAATAAGTAAATACAAAATTATGTATTATTTATTTACTGTGGTATGTACTGTTATGACTCGAAAAACATCTGTTATAAATTACAGCAACACTACAGAGTTTTATAATTATTATTTGTGTATATTATAGGTTAAATGTGTTTTACATTAGTTAAAGAACTGGGAATCGCTGGTTAAATATGAAAAATAAATTGAAGTATGAAGTTAAAATATGAAAAATCGATTAAATTAGTTAAATATAAAAAATAAAGAACTGGGGTTACCGAATAGCAATAGTCTTAAGAATTGAGAATTTGCAAAAGCCGTGGGGAAGATACTAGTTTGGCGGTATAGCAGTATTTGGCAAACTGCATGAACGAGTAATACATGGTACTTTAACGTAAGCAACATTAATTTAGAGGTCAAACAACAAAAATCAGCGTTATATTTTCAGATTTTGACAGAACTAGTTTCAATAGTTTTACCGAAACAACAGCCTCAGCTGCCAAAGCGCAAATGACCGAGGTAAGATAGAGTGACCAGTAAGATAAGAAATGGTTGAACAAGAGTTAAGCTACTGGCGCCATCTGTTGATGAAACGAGAACTAAAACATAATTTCCTTAAATGCTGAAGGCAAAGATGGATTGGAATTAGGGTCGTTAACTAGAACAAAAAGATTTTTTTGAATGTGAAAGCCTCTAAAAAATCTAATTCACCAGTGAAAGATGTTTTTTGAATAATTTTGGCTGTAGAAAAATTGAAAGTGTGATTTTCGGACCAACAATGCTGGGCAACAGAAGACTTCTGTGTTTCCTTTTTTCTAATCACGTTCCTTAACATGAAATTTTAAGGCTCTCTTAGTTTGGTCAATGTAAATTAAACCACATTGGTAAGGAATCCTGTAAATACCCCAGGAATTCATATCCGGAATGGGGTTGAGAATGGAACTCGGAATTTTATTGGTGGGAGAATAAACGACCCGAAAGTTAAATTTCTGTGAAATACGTGCAACTTTATAGCTAATTGGTGGAAAGAAGGGATTGACAACAGAATTTTTATAATCTCCTAAAACCTCTAATGTTTGTTGTTTGACCTCTAAATTAATATTTGTTCGTCGTGTTATTGTATCTTAATAATGCAACAGACCAGAAGTTTTGGAAACACAGCGCTCTAGGCATTTAAAACATCAAACTTTTCTTTTCCAAATGCATTTATAAAATTTTTAGGAAACGCTGAATGTTCTTCTTTTCTTGTTAGAATCGTGTCTAGCGGAGGCTTTCCAAGACGTCTGAAACTTTCATTTCCTCTAGGCTACTCTGTCCATTTATCATCGACGGGACTTAAAAAGTGTTGCCGTTGTGCAAAGCAGAAGATATTGAATCTTCCACAGGACGTAGCAAATAACCATTTCTTGAAATATTTTTGAATATTAAAAGAGTTTTTAACAATTTTGAATTTTAATATATCAATTTATTATATTTAACAGTTTTTAGTATCGGTTAAACAGCTATTTAACTGACACTAAAATTCCACTACTTTTATATCAGAACAACCCAATTCAAGATCGAAGGATAAAAACATAAAGTGAAACTCAGAAACTGAAAACATCTCCCGACAATGCCTTAACGGAGCATCATCAAAAGATGTTTTCACTTTACCATATACTGAGAACGCTTGTAAAGGAACCTCTATGAAGACCTCTGGATTCAGAGAAAAATATGAACTGCAGACTGTAATTTAGTAAATCTTTGCATGCTTTAGTAACTCTTTTACTTCTTTTTCAGGCAGTCAAACACAACCTCAAGACGGAGTGCAAGTGCCATGGCGTGTCCGGATCATGCACCATGAAAACATGTTGGAAGACCCTGCCTCCTTTCGGGCAGATCGGGGACTACCTAATGAAGGCTTACCACTACTCTAAGAAAGTGGTCCCTCACTGGGGGCCCCAAAGGACTCGCAATCCCATAGCTCTCAAGCTGAAAAAATCCAAGAGACCCCACCGAAAGCCTAGGCCACGAGATCTGGTGTACATCGAAAACTCGCCTAACTATTGCGAAGTGGACTTATCCAAAGGGTCTCTTGGAACAGTCGGTCGAGAGTGCAATCGATCTTCTTCGGATATCGATGGGTGCGACCTATTGTGTTGCGGCCGTGGGTACAACACACACCAGTACACTAGAACTTGGCAGTGCAATTGCAAGTTCCATTGGTGCTGCTACGTCAACTGTGATGTATGTAAGGAGAGAACAGAAAATTACGTGTGCAAATAAAGAACAGTGAAATTTCGCTCACATTCCAGAAGCTTTTTCGTAAGGTAGAAGATGCAATGAAATGAGATTAATGTTTTGACATTCACTAGGACAAATCGAAGCAAATTGTTTTCATATGTGCCAGTAATGTTTGCGAAGGATATTTTCTGCCTAATAAAATAGTAGTATTTTATTCTCATTAGAAATTTGATTGAAGATTCAAAATACCAGATGATAATGAAAGCCTTGAGGTACTTTTATGAAAATACCGGTAACCTTATGCAAATCAGCTACTATTCACAAACTTAGAATCCTCTGTAAGATCAGCTTTTAACTTGGTAAAAATAACCTTCATAAAACTTCCGGCAACTTCTGCATTGCTATTTTAATTTAAAATGAGGACAAAAATCTGACTTGCGCAAAGGCGCCGGCATCTTTATACAGGTCGCTTACCATTCACCAGCTTGCATAACAAATCTTGGTAAGGATGCCCACTTTTATGAAGGTCCTTTTTTAACTTGCGGGAAAAAAGCTATCTTCATAAAGGTGACAGTGTTCTTGTTATGGCACTCTTATGCGATATTAATCATTATGAATTTACTTTACTACTTTCTTTAATAATGCAAATGAAAATAAAGGTGCCTATTATATGGATACCGGCAACTTTAGGCAAAGTGGCTATCATTAACCAACTTAGAAGCCTACATAAAAGTGCCTAGCGTAAAAGTACCAGAACCTTTAAGATGATAAGTTTTAACTTTAAAAAATTTTTATTAAGATGCCAATCGCTTTATACTGAATAAAAAAAATACTGTCAAATTAAATGTTTTTTTCCTAGTGAAATTTGACAAAAATTGCCTGAAAAGAGTTTTGTTAGCAACAAAGGTAAAACATATTTGTCATTTCCTTTCCCATGTTTGCAGGATATTATTGACTAAGAGTTTTCTGCAATTTTTTAACCTTCCTGTAAGCTTTTCGATTTCTTATAGTCCTCACCCTCCTGAGTCCAACTATGACATTCAGATTTCACTATCGTTTAACTCAAGGTTTGATTTCTAAATTTAGAAAATCAAGAGACCTACAAAACTCCGTCCGGAGAAGGTGAATAATAAATCATTATAAACTGAAATTCGCACTTCTTTTTTTATTATAGCGGCCTCCGGCATTAAATCGTCAGTCAACCGAGATATCTCGCCAAAATCTGGCTGCGCGCTCTTATACTTTGCCACTTGATCGTATGTTAGCACCAACTGCGTATTCTTATACGTCTTTTACACTGAACAGTAATCTTCTTATTTTGAACTACTGCCAGTATTATTTACCTACACTTACTTGACTTGCTTCACACACACCCCTTCTTTTTATTTTGCAGGCACACCAGCGAAAGAGCGGTAATGTCGCCAAACACTGGTAGTTCGAATCCCTCGAACGGGCTCGAACGTTTTCGTGGTTTTCCTCCATGTGTGACGTGTATACGAGCCAGTTTCCCTAAGAAAGTCATCCTTCAAGGTATCTCTTCCCTTAGGCAGATCAAAGAATATGTACTGTTAAGAAGGAAAACTTCGCAGAAGCAGAAGTGGCTCCCTTCCAACGAAAAGGGAAACAACTGCGCATGCGTGAAATATCTGTCGCCAAAAAGCGCCAAAGCTCGAAGCTGAATGTCAAAGTTGGTTTGGACAGGTTCGACCGTTACGTTTAGCAAGAGTTTAAACAAATAATAGGTTCTTTGGTTTCAAGTCGCGATATGGACAATGGAAGTTCAACAGCCAGTGAAAGTGAAACTTCACCTAATATTTCATCATTTCCGAGTTTAAATTATCGCGACAAGTCAAAGAACGATTCATCTTAACCGGTGTTCCTCAATTTCCTAAACACGTCGCGGAGGGGGAAAATGTCGGCTAGGTACCATAGAACAAAGGGGAAATTCTCGCCAACAGATTCCGTCGCGAAATCCCCTCCAAATCCCTTGGCGAATGTTCCCTTTTCGTTGTAGCGGCGTTGCAGACAAAGTGGTTTACATTATGTCGATGGAGCCTTTCTTTCTTTACATAGAGGTTCTTTGGGCAGATAGCCCTCGAAGCTTTGCCGTAATCATATAAACCAATAAACATTTTATTTTGTGATGTCGGATCATTTTATGATTCTCATACTCCCTTTTGTCTCCACACATTGTTACTCCCTTTGGGTTCTAAGTGTATGATAGTAACATGTTATGCGCTTTTATGGCTTTATTTGTCATTGATCCGGACACGTCGCGCTTTGCGCCGTATTCACGGAATATTCTGGTTCGATTCGATTCTTATAATTCTCCACGTAATCGTATATTAGCACCGTGTTGCATTTTTGCTCTCGCTGAGTGCTCTTATATTATTCATTTTTTATGAGGTTTTTCAGGTCGCATTGTTTATTTTAAAGTATATTCATTGCTTTTTTTTAATTGCATTTTTTATGCATGTATATTTTGCATGAATTCATTGCATTTTTTATGACGTTAACAATCTTTAATATACCAAGTAATGATGTGAATGCCATATCAGTTTTTCAAGAAAGAGGTCTTTTAGCTGACAACCGAGTATTCGAAAATCAAACATGAAACTTTAATGTTAACGACAAAACCATCTGGAGGGCCAGTGTTAAAAATTGCAAAAAAGAAGGGAGGCCCTCCGTATTGGAAATTGGTTCAGCGGTTCCGGAATATCGTTCGTCACTGGTATTAGATTTATGTATTCTTGGGCAGAGGAGTTGACGTGCATGAAATGGTGTAACACACAGCTTAATATGTGCTGCAATTTTAATGAGTTGTTGAAAGCAATTTCCGAATTATGACGTTGTAGTAAGGATTCTTAAAAATATTCTTAGGAAACGGCATATGTGTATTATTATACATTGTGTTGTTTATTTTTGCATTCGCCCTTCCCGAGCTTGGTGAAATTACAGCTGAGATCTTGGCTCAAATCTAAAATCACCAAATATGGTTGGGGGGCTGCTATAGCAAAGAAGTATCCTGAATTTCAATAAAATGCAAAGAGATAAATAAATATTTAATAAATTAAGTGAAATTAATGACAAGTAGTTAAATTATACAACAAAAATACCGCATTTGGTCTTATTTGGGGCTTCACTCGGAATTAAGTACCGAAGCTCATCTTAGTTAGGGCTCCAACTAGAAATACGATTTTCTCAAAAACTGAGAAGTGCTGTAGCCGGGCTCCTGAGAGCTCCGATGAAGTAATTTCAACTCGGACTCAACTATTTGAAGGAAAGCAACGAAATATATTCACTTTGACCAGAAATTTGCTCATAGAATCCGCACAACTTTTATGTAACAATCATTTTAATGAGGACTAGCTGATCTTTATATCATTCATTAAAGTTTAGGTTAGACTATTCAATTACGGCAAAGCACACGAGGGCTATCTGCCTAAGGGGAGGGATGCCTTCGTGGAGGACTTTCTAAGGGAAACTGGCTCGTATACTCGTTACACATGGGGAAAACCACGAAAACACCCATGCAACCAGCCCGTTCGCGGGATTCGAACCTCGGACCGAACTACCAGTGTTCAGCGTCTTTACCGCTCGGCCGCTGGTGGGCTCATTAAAGTTTAACGTAACATGTTTCTCACCAAGCATATCAGTTTCGCTTACAATAAAATGACTTGATTTTACCTATGTTGGCGCAAGATAATACAATTTCGGCGACTTGGGAAGAGAAACACTTTTTTAAGTATCTTAGCAATTCAAACAAATTATGCATTTTTGTTGGCGTAGCATCAGTTACTTGCATGTTACAGTAAAGCCACCGAAACAAACTCCCACGGTTCTATGTGATTTTATTCTTCCGTGAAGTTGATCGCATTACAGAACATGTACTATAAATGACCGTCATAAGAGGCTTCAATGTACTTATTATCAAAATATATGCTGTATTACTGCAGTTGTTTCCAGTAAACAGAGTAAGTTATTAATTTTACATGTATGAAAGAAGCATGATTCTTTTTGTAGAGATACCTTGCTCCATTTCGCTCAGTTACAGTTTAATATTCGGCCAGTAGTTTAATTCATTTACATCATATCTTTCTAAATACAGTATTTCGTTAATAATACGCCATTAATAATTTCGTTAATAATTATCCAATAAGCGTCCTTCATCAAAATACAGTGAGTGACTCCCAAAAGTTTTCGTCGAAATAGGACTCTATCCATCTGCAAAGGTTAAAATAACCTTTTAACGTAAGATTACATTCCTACATAATGGTCTGATGAGAAAGCAGAAATTAAGACGCTATTTTTTGATGTGTGCGCGAATGCTCATACAGTGGCTCCCAAAAGTGTTCGTACACTTATGATTTTCATTGAAATAGGGCTCTATCCATTCATTAAAAGTAAACTTTCTGAATGAGATTTTAAAAATAAGATCTATAATCTATTCGTAACAAAATTACATGAAATATTTTTAAAATATAGCGAAACTTTATTTTTAAGAAATTAGTAATCAAAAAATGACAAACATTTTATCTCACAAAAGTCTTCGTACACTGAAATATTTTTGGATAAAAATCAAAATTAGAATTACCGTTTGCCGCTTTTTTTAATTTTTGCATTGCGGTGGCATTTAAAAAATCATTTGCTGTAATTTTTTATTGTTTACTTCTGTTTACTTCATAATATTCTATTTATTATTGAAAAATGGGTCGCAGTCGTAAAGAAATTACAAACAGCATTCAAAAATTAATAATTTTTCACCATGGTAGTAGTAAATCAATTCGAAATATCACTAAATTAGTTAATTTATCCCATTCTACAGTGTAGTATGTGATAAAACGCTTTAAAGAAGAAAATCGGATTAAAAACAAGGTAAGAAAGGTCGACCGAGAAAGTTAACTAAACGTGATTCTTTTGAGAGATTTATTATTAGAAAATTTGTGAAAAACCCACGTTTGAGCGCTGTAAAAGTTTCTGCAGAATTTAATGCAAAGTTTTCGACTTCAGTTTCACCTGAAACTGTTCGGAGAGTTCTCAGAGAAGCTGGATTACATGGGCGTTCTGCCCGTAAAAAATTTTTGTTGGTGAGAAAGGCTTTCGTTCTAAAAAACAATGATAAATACACCCGAAACGTACTGGAATAATGTCCTATTTGCTGACGACAGCAAATTTAACATTTTTGATTCCGATGGTCGAATAACTGTACGGAGAAGAAAAAATGAGGAACTTCATTCTAAGAACTTAGTTGGAACAGTTAAGAATGGCGGTGGAGGTGTTCTTGTGTGGGGGTGCATGATAGCATCAGGACTAGGTAATTTGGTATTTATGGATGGCATAATCAATCATTCTCTTTATTTAAATATTTTAAGAGACAATTTTAAATTATCAGCCCAAAATTTGGGTATTAACTGGAAGTCACTCGAAACAGTGATGATGGAAGAATGGATGAACATTGATACAGAAATTACAAAAAAAAACTAGTAAAATCTATTCCCAGACGTTTAAAGGGTATCCTACTAAATATTAATTTAACGAAAAAGTAAAATATTTACTAATATGTCAAGATTTTTTTAGGAGACGAAGACTTTTGTGAGATAAAATGTTTGTCATTTTTTTATTATTGATTTCTTAAAAATAAAGTTTCGCTATATTTTAAAAATATTTCATGTAACTTTGTTACGAATAGATTATAGATCTTGTTACTAAAATCTCATTCAGAAAGTTTACTTTTAATTAATTAATGGATACAGCCCTATTTCCATAAAAATCATAAGTGTACGAACACTTTTGTGGGCCACTGTAATTCATTTAAAGTTCTTCAGATCATTTAATTTCACTGTCTGTTTTCCGAGTATGAAACGCTTTTAGAATAGAAATCGTAAAGTTCTTTAACAATTCAGTCATATTGTGCATATTGCGATCATCCAGGTTCTTTTCAGAAGAAGGTACCGTTTGGTGACATTAAAGAATTTTACAAAGCTGGCGGGCAAAGAGCAAAAACAATTCTCAAAATGGCGATGCGTTAAAATTCCGTGAAGGAGCAGCCGATCAGTAAAATTTCAAACATAAGAAAAAATAATTAACAAGAAATTAAAATAAAACTTACATTTATTCTATTTCCTGATTTGCAGTCGAAGGTTTGTAACGGTTTTAATGAATTTTGAAAATATCCTTCTGTACTACTTGTATATTCCCTACTTCACTTATATCCGACAAGATAAATGTCAAAATAAATTTTAAACTTGTCGACGTTAATGATTTATGCTGCAAAAATTTCCGGTCATTCTGTATAAACTGAGAGTTTGTACTCCCCCCCCGAATTACTAAAATA
This sequence comes from Stegodyphus mimosarum, assembly GCA_000611955.2. NCBI lineage: Eukaryota > Metazoa > Arthropoda > Arachnida > Araneae > Eresidae > Stegodyphus > Stegodyphus mimosarum. The sequence goes on along the minus strand of KK122473.1, from coordinate 845,428 downwards.
TTTTAAACCCTATTTGTTTTTCTTATCTAGAAAAACTCTAATGCAACTGAACATTGCTATGAAATGGTCGACTTTTATGCTGCAGAGGATTTTCACTCATATTCGAGATTCAGAAATTTTGTTTCTTTCCTCTAATTGCAGAATAAACAGATGACTTAACTCGCGATGATTCATGCATACTTTCCAAGCGTGAAATTACGCATACCGACAAAAACTCTCAAATTCAGCTTATCGTTCATATTAAATTTCCAAATGCTAGAGCAAATTAACATTATGATGAAATAGAACTTAAAGAATAATTCGACGGTAAAAAATAAACCGCCGATTGGTTGCCGTAAGTTAACATCAGAGCGAAATAAGAGCTAACCAAATTTGACATTTTATCGCCATTTCGGTGGCTTTAGGCGTATATAATCTTAATGAGGTTTTGCGCTAGAAATTTTTACCAGTCAGTCAACCATCTGTAGTTTTAATTCAAAGATTAACCTATACTGGAATCACACTTGAGTAACCTAAAAATGTAAATTTAGAAAGATGGATTATTTGGTTATTGAGTGTATTTCTGATCCCGCAAAAACAGTACGAAGCGACACTAACAAATTTATATCAATTGAGATTGAAAATTCTTGGATGTCAGCGGAATGTTGGAATATCTTCGGGAACATATCCTGAAGCGGCAAACTGCATTGAAATGCAGGATAATCCCCCGCAATTCGAGATTTCTGTTCACTTATAGGCAACTCTTTAATGGCGGATTTTTCATTGATCCACTATTCAATTTGTACGAGGAAGGACTTGGGAGTCGAAAATGTGTTTACTATTTTCCAGTGTTTAGCAAATCGAAGAACATTTAATTAATTTCTATATGCATATACTATTTATTGGCGGAGCATTTTATAACTCCTCCAGATGAGTCGCCAAATAGAAATGTAAACAAAAGACTCTTGTAAGTGGTATATTTATTGCTGAAATATTAGTATATACACCATACGCTTTCTCAAATATAAGAACGCGCTCTGAAACAAATATTAATATAAAGTTTGTAAAATTTTGTGGCAAGAAGAAAGAATTAATTCTCTTTCAAAACCCTTGAGAATCATTCTAAATAGATTTTCAGTTGTAAAAATTCAGTAAAAATAAATTAAAACTATTATGAAGCAAGTGTTTCAAATTTATTTTTGTTGAGTTTATGTTACGGTAGCGGAATATTTTCTTCAGCTGCAATAAAATGTGTAACGTTTCATGGCTTATACAACAAGAATTACAGGATCAAATAGCATAATAGTGGTTGCATAAAATTGTAAAATTCAATAGAAAATCCGTATAATTCTATTTTATATTATTCAACAGTAATAGCAAAATTGAAATACATTGAATTTTTCAGTTGCTTTTAAGTATAAAAAAGACAAATTAAATTGAAAATAGCCGTGTTCAAACATAAATATAAAAGATTTATTTATAAAATTCAGATTTTTGAAAAAACTTACCTAATAATTTAAGAATTGATGCCTTTCTGTAAACATTTTAACACAGTAGAATGAATCACTTCCTCTTTCAATAATTTCATGTTCTCTGCACATATCATATAAACTAACAAACCAGTTTTCATATGTGGTTTATACACTAATCATAGTTTTGTAAAAACGAAAATTCAAATTATTTCAATTTTATTATTTTTCAGGCCATGTACACTGTATAGTATCTAATGTGCCAACCAGCAATTTTAGAACGAATTATAAATTTTTCAGTAATTAAAAAAAAGTAACATTAAATCAGTTGAAAAAACAACCAAATTCTAAATATCGTGCTAGAACTCTGAAAATTCCATCGAGTCATACCATTTGGAAAAGCTGAACTATAAACTGAATTATAGCAGTGTTGCCAGATCCTACGATTTTTCGCGAATTTGCTGCTTTTGACAAACCTGTGCGAATAAAATTTATGTCTCTGCCATTTCGCGCAATTTTTGCTACTCCATCATTTCCTTGTGCTACTTTTTGCGACTTAAAAAAATTTTAATGTACTCGAAAACGCTTATGTGTTAAAATAATATATTTACTAGAATTATAAATAAATTAATAAAATTTATTTAGACTTAAATAGAAGTTGGCATCTGGCAGTCCTGAGTCACAGAACAGGTGCAAACAGTTTTCAGCTCCAGTCGCTGGTGTTTTTACGTTTTGTTTATTCTTTGCAATTTGCCGATAAGCAAATGCACAGCTAGACCGAAACCGAACATCGAAAGAGAATGTATTTGGAATTTCTAGACCGCATACTTCGAATGAAGATGTTAATAGAAGGAAAAGAAATCTGCTATGCTTACTTTGCACCCTCATTACCCATGCATGCATATAGCTCAAATATTTAAAAAACGAAAAAATGAGCATAATAACACCAAGAAAACAGAACAGTACATTTAAAAACTTTTCTTTGGACTCATGGAGTAAAAATTGTATAGTATTATTGACAGATAAGCGAATTCCGTGAAAACAATAATAATGAAAGGGAAAATATTGCAAAAGTGTGTGAAATAGAGTTATGCACCTTTTAATACTAATATTGACGGTTTTACTAATTTATAAATTTTCAGTCAGTCGCCCCCCCCGCCCCCAGTTCTATGGTGATAAGGAAGCGATTTGTACCTAAGTGCAGTATGATGGATATTCAAACAGTGAAAGAAATGAAATTCATTCCCATGGTTATAATATTGCTGAGAACTAAATAATCGATTTGGCTGAAAAATCAGAAGGATTTTTAATTAACAGAGATTTAACAATGAAAGAATGAAGTTTTTGTTAGAAATCAGAATCTGGTGGAGTTAAATAAATCAACTAAAAGAATAGAAAACTCACTGTAAAGCATTAACAATAAAAACAAAAGTAATGAATTACAAAAATGAACTTTGATTAAGGACTTGGTGAAAGCTCTGTAATAAAACTAATCTTTTAAAAGTCTTAAAAATATTAGTATGTTCGACCGTCTCAAACGCAACCCTGGCTGGCATTATGCCAAAACACATAGACTCGTCCGAAAGAGGCGTTATTATTTTCTGTGACGTGGAAGGTCACGTAAAAGTCTTCTCTTCTCCGGGAAGAGAGAATCATTAGGCTGGAGGAAAAGAAAGTCCCCATCCTTCCATCCTATTTTGAGAATAATTCAGTCCGAATGGCGCATGCGTGTTTGCGCTCATGGTCGCGGATGAGGCGGTCGAACTATATGAAAGCGAGCAATTCCAAACGTTAGGGAGTACTTAATGGATATGAAAAAATTAATTTAAAAATAAAAACATTAATTAAAACAGAGTCTTCTGTAATTGGAAGTATATGACTACGCCCAACAACTGTGAAAATAAAGGCCGAATAAGGGCTTTTAAGGCGGGAATTGAGTATATATATGATTTTAATCCTTAGCAAGGAACCCGGTACTTTTAATTTCCGGCAGTCGAAGAAACTTTAATGCGTAGTCGTCATGGCTGAAGGTGAAGGCATACAGATGAAGCTAAGCAAAACTGAATTTCGAGAATCACCATCTTTATTTTTTTACATATCAAATCATTCCTTTGTAGACAAGATAGCTCTGAAACATAGCTAGCAACAAAAATTTTTATGTGCACGGTTTAGAAAAGTACGACGACATCTTAGACAAGAAAGCGTAGCAGCGCAGAGATGTATGCAGGGCAGAAGCTAGGAAAAAGAATGATATAATGCGTTGATGCTTTCGTGTTTTTTCTGGTATTCAGTAGGATATTTCGTTCCTGTTCTTGCCAATACCCTCAGAGAATCTCAACTGGGCCTGATTTATGATGAAGTCTGAAGATGAGAGTTCTCCATATGAGGTAGAATTGAAGAGGTGATACAATAAGAAGCCCTTTGCTTCGATGTTTTGAAAGCAACGCTTGAGACTGGTCACGTGGGATGTGGCGGCGAGACCGAACCGCCCAACTTGCCGACTACAGTACAAAGTAAAACATGCAGGACACAAACAGTAAAAGAAAGTCAAGTAAAAGTTCACTATTTACATTATATACAATAGAAAGTCAGCTCTTGAAGAGCGGAAATAAATATCTGCGAATTTGGAGGCATCTGGGGGACAGGAGCTACCTAGGCGATCAGCGACAGTTGCAAAGTCAAGAATGAATTATGTAATTGCTCGCGAAGCAGTGTTTATACTACGTAGATGCATAAGTACAGCTAAGCTGCTATTGGTTAACGTTTAGCTTACTTTACCAAGCAGCGTTATTCAACATGGAAAGATTTCGAATTTAGGAGAAAAAATTAACTCGGGGAGAACGCAAAATTTAGAATAGTCGATTTTAAGGTCGCCAGTCACTTCTTAACGTAATCATTGTATTTTATTATATATATCTATACACATTTTGCTCTGCCAACTGCAATAAAAAAGGAATGTGCACAATAGGCGTTAAAGCAGTTCCCATGTACAAAATTTCAACGTTCTACGGATAACCGATTTTGAAGTTATGCGAGATACATACGTACATACAGACGTCACGAAAAATCCCATTTGTATCTATTTTAAATCCATTTCAAAAAACGAGTTGCGTATATACCTTTAATCTGTCCGTATATACAGTTGCGCCAAAGTCAAGATCTTCGTCCTGGATTTGCCTTTCGAAGTTAGTTATCAAGACCTTGGGGACTCCTCAACGGCGGCGTGGACCCCACAGTCCCTGCTCGGCTTTATACATAGCCTCAGCAAGGACAAAAACGTTGAAACTTAGTACAAATAAAATCGCTAGACACCTTTGCCTCGGGGCACCACTCCCTCAGCATCAGAAAATTCGACTTGGTGCCTTGCCTTACTCTGTCAGTCCCCGTCGCTGGAACTCTGAGGGCCAAACCCCCATCGAGAAAGTCGTAAATCATCGTGCGATATAGCTCCACCACAGCCAGAGGAACAGACACGACAGTACCAGTACGGTCCCTGCCAAGCCTGAACCAACCTGAGAATAAACTCGGGTTCTAGTCCTGTTAAGTCAAATTATATACCCCCGTGCTTGAGACTGTCTAAGTACAAATCCTAGCCAGTACTTCCCAGGAATTCTCCAGAGTCAACCCTCGGGGGGGTGTCCGTATATACAGACATCACGGGGAAAAATATCATCCAGATGGACGGGAGCGATCAAAAAGGATATTTTGTTGAAATATGACACTTGACACTTTTCGCGATTACAATATTTCCATTACTTTTTGCAAGGAGGTAAAAATTGTATTCGAAAAAAAAGTGTTGTTTAATGTTATCTGAAGGCAGAACATAATGCAAAAAACCGCAAGGTTTGACCGAAATATGCGTTATGTTCGTGGCATTTTACGGTAATGCGGCCAGAGCAACATAAAACAGGTAATAAGGATAACAATAAAGACCATTATTCAGTTTGTGAAAACAAGTTCCTCGAATCAGCAAAGGAGAATGTACAATGTATTAATACGTTGCATTCACGTTCGTCTCCTACTCCTAAAGTTTTTCTTCAGACACTCTTGGTTAAAGTCGTAGAAATCAATTACAGCATTTTTAAATACATCTGTAATATCAATAAATAAAATAATAAACCAAGATTTACAACTTAAGAAAGCTGAAAAATCAATATAATAGAGCGGGATAATTTGTAGAACCTTATATGAAAACTTATGAAACTATTTAGAAGGGAAAAAAATAGACATATATTCTGATTCTTGATGAAGTATGGGTTTACCTAAATGATTGCAACGAAAATGATCTATTTACTATCGAAAACGAAAAAAGAGTTCAAACCTGGTTCCGTTTATGGAAAGAAAATTCCAGCAAGGGGTTTACGAGTGTCGCAGGTTTCGCTTAAGAAGAGTGGAAAAAAATGATAAAATGAACTCAGCGTACTATCAAGAGAAAGTTTTCGCTTAAGAAGAGTGGGAAAAAATGATAAAATGAATTCAACGTACTATCAAGAGAAAGTTTTACGTCTGATATTTATAGACTAAATTCCATTTCTTTATCCCAAAGACTTTCAAAGAGTGAAACTTCATGAAGACAAATCAACAAGCCATACTTCAGAAAGTACCACTTTTTTCCTTTAACGAAATGAAGACTGATACAGATATTGCATATACACCTTTTTCAAAGTGTTCCAGTTCCCTGATGTTTCTCTATGAACTATTGTACTTTGGTCTCTTGAAGAGAGCTTTTCCTAAGCTAAAGTCAAACACAACGGATATGCTCCAGAAAGTAGTGGAAGAGGAATGTAAATCAGTACCTCTAGAAATTTTATGTAAAGCCCTTCTATCATTGCAATCATGATGTACACCTATAGTCCAAAAAAAGGCTATCAGGTCAAACATTTAAAAAAAATACTCTTGAAATTTTAACACGTTCGCTGTCACGACCTACGAGACCTACTTCGACCTACGAGGTAACGTGGTTGGCAGCGAACGTGTTAAACATTACTTACCTAGCCTCTAAATCGTTCTAAAATTGTATAAACACCCTCCGTACTTAACTCTTATAAATATACCCAAATGATTTGGTCGGAATTGTGAAGTTAAATTAAGAGGGCATACTTTCTATGAGGTAAATCAACTAGCTTCTGTTGCTGTAGTATTCATACGATGTGGGAAATATTGCAATATTCAGAGGTTAAAATCCCTATGGAGACGGAGAATGATAGATGCTCTTAAGCAATTGCTAAGAAAAATTTGGGGGGAACCGTTCCCTGATTTAGAAGAATTTCAAGCAGTTCTTTTGTGACTGTGAAGCAATCATCAGCTCTCGACATCTAACTTGCATTCTCATAGATCCAGGTGATCCAGTTCCCTTCACTCGTAATGTATTCCTGAATAATATTGAAGAACCTGAAGTGTCTGACCTAGACTTGGTGGAAGCTTTCCCTCAAATAAAACTAATCCCAGGACACTATGATAAAATTAGAATCGTACGTGTTAAAACAGCATCAGGTATACTGTTGAGACCAGTTCAAAGAATTTACTCTTTGGAAGTTGTTGGGCATCAAGATTAAGACGTTGAATCAAAAAAAATCTCATTTTAAAAAATGGCGAAAATAAAAAGACTACAAAAAAAGTAAACGAACTTTGTGAGATTTTTTCAAAACGATCTGTTTGTGGTCGTTAGATTATAAAATTATTATTTTGTAATTTTTTTAAAGGAAATGCAGACTTTAATGAAAAAAATTATGTTAATTTCTTTCAGTTAAGATAGGTGAGAAAATGTTGGCTATTGATAAGCCATATCAGTTAGTTATCGCAGACGGAATTACGCATCATTTCTTAATTCTGCCGCTTACCTATAAATCATGCAAAAAAAATTGTTTCTCGTAAGTAGTGTAGTTGCAATTTCTGTTTCACCAGGGCTTTAAATTCACGTTCTAAAAACAATATAACTTTATTTCTGTTTATAATTATTATTGATTTGCCGCAGAAATGAGAATTACGTTACAAAGAAATTTCTGACATCAAAACCGTGTTGGTGTTTTTCCTGTATAACTATATATGGTGAACTGTAATGCATGTACAATGACGTGAGCGTGTTTAAAAATCATCTGGACTTGCCCAAGAACGATATATAACACCTTGTTAAGTGAAGTGAATATTTATACTAGGAAAATCCTTTTCTTTCAATTTTGACTTGGGGGTGAGTGACAACAATTTAAACCGCTACGCCTGCGCACTGCGCCCGAGGTTAGTTGTTCTGCTGCTACCATCACTGCGTGGAGTGAGCAAGAAAAAAGAAAGCGAGCGCAACAATCAATACAATTTAGACTCGCAGGGTGGCAACCTTTCCTAAAAAATCCAGAACAACACAATAATCAAACCGACAGCTAATGAATAAAAAAGAGCTTAAAACCACCAACACAAAGAAGCAAAAAGGGTTAAGTGGTAAAAAGGTTGCCACCCATGATTCCCTAAAAAAGAAAGAAAAATAAATAACTAAATAAAGAAGGGGGAAAAATGTTTAGGGAAGTTGGGAATGAAACAAAGTAAAAAGTAAAAATAATATCACAGGCATTCTGGAACGATTAAGGAGTATCATTGTTAACGACATTCGACAACGTTCCACTTTAATTGTCACCAGAATCCGCAGAAAAAGGGCCTGAAAATGGAATTAGGCGTCGCTCGCAAAACGCATCTGGGCTGAGATCCCAAAATGCGCTAGGAATACAGAATAGTTCTGTTTCCGTTTAAATGAATTTTCGGAAGTTGATCTGCGCAATGACAGTTGCATACACACTTCTTCTACAATGTGTTCTTTCTTTAAATATTAATTGGAGTGCTTACAAAAGAAGGCGTTGAGCTGAAAAAACACCTGGCAATTCTGGTATCTTGTAACTGTAAACGTAATCGAAATTATATGGTAATTCTTTTTCTGAAATCATTGTCTCTTTAAGAGACATCTTAATATCTGGCTGTTTGGGCCCTTTATACGCAATACCAAGATTTATTACCCAGTGTTACTAACCCCTTGAAGAAGATGTTCTTTTTTCAGTGTGTTTACATTGTGGTGAAATATGAATTCGCTGCCAATTCACAAAGTTAGAAGATCTATTTCCATTTCTTTTCCAATACATTGTCGTAATAAAGTGAATCGTTTACATTTTGCGCGTGCTTCTTATAATCATTTCCCCCGGTGTTAATTTATAATATTATTATAATAAATGAAATAAATTTCTAACGACACATAATATGTTGACTGCAAAATTTTTAGCTCTTGTTCTTGTGTATGTTATTTTGTGCTTCAAAAATAGAATCTAATTGTAACGATAAAATTTTACTGTAACATACTAAGTGAAAGCCTCTGTTACATATTTCTTTTTTTGATTTACATTTGTTTTATTTATTTAAGAGGTCATCTTCTTTCCAAATGGTAATGTATTTTTCAGTCTTTCATTCATTATTATCTATTTATACAATGAGATGCCTTCCGATACATACATAGATCACCTGACTTATGTACAGCTAATATAAACAAGCAATATAGATAACCTCAGAGATCACGTGACTTATGTTTAGCTAATGTTAACAGAAAAGGTCACTCTTCTTCTTTTCTCGTGAAATGTATCTTATTCTCTCTTCAGAAACGGGGGGGGGGAATACCATCTTCCTTTCAAATAGTAGTGTATTTTTCAGTGTTTGCTTCATTATTATTTATTTATGCAAGTTTATCTTCGAAAAAAAAGTGTACAGAAATAAACAGGTATGATTAATATTAGTTTAAGAAAAATTATCTGTACATTTGATTAATCAATTGATGAAAATGCAAGGTAGATTAATTATTTATGTATAAGAGGAGAACTGGTGTATTTATTGTATAAGGTATTTCTCCCGCTTTCTTCGCATGCCTTCATGGTGTAGCGGTCAGCACGCTCGGAGCGTATTAGAGAGGTCCGTGGTTCGAGTCCCGGCGAGGGCATTGCTCATTTTTCCTCTCTCCTCTTTCAAAAAAATGTCTAATGTCTCTACAGTGGCGCCGAACTTGAATGATGATTCTTCACCACCAGGATTTGGCGACTGGGTGCTCTAATCCCCAGTAGCCTTTAAAAGGGGGAGTGTATAAAGTATTTCTCCCGCCATCTTGGTGTACTGGTTAGCACGCTCGACGCGTATTCGAGAGGTCCGTGGTTCGAGACCCGGCGAGGGCATTGCTCATTTTTCATATTTTCCTACTTCAAAAAAATCCTAATAAGCTATAATTGACAATACAGTTTTAGCGACAAATTGCTGATTAGTCCAGTGGTTGAAGAAACTTAACTGTTTGGAGCAAGAAAAATGGAAAGGTTTAGCTTTACCTTTGCCGGAAACCGAAGTATGGATAATGTCCTAATCACTGAATCACAGGCAGGAACGCCATATTTTCTTGAACACTTTTTATATACTATTCAGCAGTAGAAGGAGAAAAAATAGCAATTTTTTCTGAAATTTTAAAGGCCTGTCAGTCGTAAAACACAGGCGAATATGTGAAAATGTTTTGTTACGGATTTGCATGATAAATATCTAATAAAAGAGAAAATAAATGTTAAGTCCAGAATGTTTGTTTCACAATGGGCTTCACTGTTAGTTAAAGAATTAGCACCGGGTGTAGTCAACATGCAGGCGTTAATTGCTGTTGAATCCGATTATAAGAAGAAGGTAAGATTTTTTTTTTTTTTTTTAGGAAAAGAAAAATAGTAGCGAATGAATGAATGAATGAATGCGTGAGTGAATGAATCCTTACAAGAGAAGTGATTCAATCCTCTGGGCTACCGTTGGGCGTCAAGCAAATATCTGTCACTCAAGTTGTCTGACTGAATTAACAGAATCTATAGCAATGACACGACAGCGCGGAGCCCTGCACAGGAAGGAAAACAAAACCAATAAAAAGAACAGAGAGAGAAAGATTTAAAGTGTATGTGTGTAGGGGGGTCACGTAAAAGAAATTTTGTATTGAACATTTTGTAAAGAACTTTACAAAGAAATTAAATGCATTATTTTTTAAAGAACTTTTTTTTGTAAAAATTATCGGTTGAACGTAATGCAAATTAAATGTATTTTTAAATTATAACAGTTAGGAATATTGTTATAAAATGAAATAAATATTTAAGTTATTAGGAAATGCGTTTATTGCTTTTAAGTCGCTTAGTTTCTTAAAAAATCAGAAACTGAAAAATAAAAGGTTTTAATGTCACGTTGAATTACAAGGTCTGTCCCGAAAGTAATGCTCTCCATTTTCTTCTGCCGCGACGATCCGTCGCACAGCGTTGCCACTTGCGCGGAAGGGTAGCTGAAGTCTCGGGAACACAGCGCGACTAGCGCCAGTTGGCTCCGAGCTCCTGGAGAATCACAGTGCCTGTTTCGGTGAACCCTTGTGTGAGTTCTCAGTCGAAATCAAGATGGAAAAAACTCTCGAACAGCGATACGCGAAGTTTTGTTTCAAACTTAAGAAAACGCCGTTGGAGACCTTTTGCGTTGCTAAAGTCCTGATTTGACCCCGCCCGACTTCTTTTTGTTCCCGAAGATTAAAAAAAGATCCCTCAAAGGACAGCATTTGGAGACTCTGGAGAACATCGAGACGGCTACTACGAGGTAACTAAAGGACATCCCTGTGACGGACTTCCAGGATGCATATGAAACATGGAAATCGCGTTGGACAAGTGTATTAAAGCAGAAGGGATGTATTTCGAAGAATATTGAGTAATTGTACGCATCGGTTCAATAAATTTCTTTAAAAAAAAAAAGAAGACGTATTATTTCGGGACAGACCTTGTATAACATTTTAGAACAAGAATGTCAAACTCGCGGCCGGCGGCATGTGGCTCTTGATTCATTTTTCTACGGCCCTCCATTCGCCTTAGACAATAACCAAAGGTGCATAATTATAATACAGGGTGTTTATAAAGTCCCGGACACATTTTGATGTTTAATAACTCATAAAATAATAAAGATAGATTTAAAAAAATTAATGACATAAATGGTTAGATAGACTCAAAAAGTTTCATGACCCTTGTCAATGAACTTCCACGTGTGCCCCCTTCGTCGCACGGAGAATATCAAGTCGATATTCAATTTCACGCCAGGTACCGGCAAGCATGTCGGCATCCACAGAGGCTATTGCGGTTGTCATTCTGGCTTTTAGGTCATCAATTTTCGACACTTTCCTCGGCGTTATATCAGGTGATCTGGGTAGCCTCCTCGCCCAATCCGTCTTCCTGTAAAATGGTCATTCAATGAACTACGAACGATGGTTACCCCAATGAGGTGGTGCACCATCTTGTTGCAAAAAGACATGTGGCTGAAGCTCTTCTAGTTGTGGAAATACGAAGTTTTCCAACATGTCTAAGTATAGGACTGATGAGACCGCCTTTTCTGTCAAAAAGAAAGGCCCTATGACTCGGTCGTGCATTAGTCCACACCACACATTAACCTTTGGGGAACCCCTTTTAACATTGCAATAGTTGCCAAAAACAAAAAAAGAGAAAAATGCAATTAATAAGCAGACGATATTTAGAAAAGTACAGATATTTAAACTGGAAAATGAAATTATCTGAAATGAACCACACGCGCAGACGATATCTATAAAAGTAAAGATATTCAAACCTGAAAAGGAAAATATATAAGTTATTCCATCAATAAATGCCATAAGTTTGTTTATATCGTCATTATTTTATGAGTTATTAAACATCAAAATGGGTCCGGGACTTTATAAACACCCTGTATATTAAGAAACATTGATGTTTCACCTAATATCAGGGTGTCTATATATCTTCGGATGCTGAAAAGAACTCTTTAAAGGGCATTTTCTCAACAGACGCTGAGAAAGTGCCAACCCATTCACTGATAGAGTTAACAGAAATTCAATGCGATTGAGCTCTTAAGGCAAAATGCAGTGGAATAGGTAAACTAGAATTTTACAAAATAATTTTGCCTGGTTACCAGAAAGCCGAAAATTTGCCCCATTCGTGTTGTTTTAGAAATCCCAGCACATTCATCGTGGACAGAAGTCAAATCCGCCTGTCGTTGGCAAGATCCTTGAGTACGATATAATAGATGACAGCCCGATTTTAGCTCATTTCCGCCTCCACAAATCACCCCCAGGGGAAGGGTCCGAGGGCCCACCCGTC
>KK122473.1:820854-832559 GCA_000611955.2 Stegodyphus mimosarum | reverse complement strand
AAGAGCGGTGGGAGACCCTCGGGGTGCTTTCTCTCAAAATTGGGGGGCGGAATTTAGCTAAAATCGGGCTGTCACCTATATGGCGTTCAAGACTCTTGCCAACGACAGACGCATTTCAATCCTTGCTTCGATGAATGTCGTGGACTTGTTCTGACTTATGACAGGCAAATGAGATTGGTAACAACAACACTTAGAAACATCCATGTTTTCTCCGGGATTCGAACCTGGGCCCTTCGGTACGGCAGTCAGCGTCGCTAATCACTATCCCGGCTGGGCGGCATATCATTAGAATTTCCGTAATTGGTAGTAGGTATCAGTGTGAACATCTTTTCTCACTTATGAAAAGATTTATGTCCATAACGAATTCCACGTGAGCAAATATTCATCTAACCTATGTTTTAAAAATCGCTAGTGCGAGCAATACCGCTGTTTTTTTCACAGTGCAGAAAACATGCATACATTCGTGCAAATTCTTCATTTTTTTAACTTTTTTAACTATAATATAGAGCGCTAGTATTTGGTGGCATCAATCTGAAAAGTGAAACGGACAGTTATTGTAAACTGACGCAAAATGGCGTTTCGAGACTAATAGCCTTTGGGCCTTTATTAACCTTTTGGGCTAATAAGTAAAAGAAAAACAAAATAAAAAAAGTAATAAAACAAAGAGAACTCAATAATCTAAATTGAGAGGTTCAAAATCGTATATTCTTATAATTCGTAATCGTATATTCTTATAAGCTGATATTTCATCGTAAATTTTAGGGTTCTAAACGTCATCTATTTTTTCCTTCATACTGACTGTGAAAAGCAAAAGATTCTTGGTAATCTTTTGTAAAGTGAAATGCTGCTTTCAGGGTTGCCCCGTGTGTACGAGGCACTCTCGTGCAGGTTTGTATTGCGGAGCCCCTACAAAATGCAATAATTTTGCAAATTAAAATGTTTTTAATTTCAAGAAATTTGTATTTATTTAGCATATTAAATACAAGTAATCTAAACCAATAAATTTTCTCAAAAAGAAATTACAAAACATTTTGGACTTGTGTGTATGATAAGCTGCTATTCAGTACACTTTTGTTCTTCTAGTTTTAGCAGCTATAAAATTTTTAATCAGACCTTTTATGTCTGAAGTACCATAATATAATTTTCTATTAATATCATTGACAAATCTCTCAGACATTCTTCTGCCACTATTGATTTTACTTAATTTTTTATCAGTTACAACTTTGTCAAAATTCCTTTCTCCAGCAACGTAGCTGTTTATTCACATGTAACGTTAAATAAGTATTCAATTCTATGGCAATATTTACGCTGACGAGGCAAAACATTATGACCATCGCCACATTTTTCAATGAACTCGTCTGTTCAACGTAAAGGGCACGTGATTAAATGGTAATGGTATTTAACTGCTGCTGAAGAACGTAAGGAATCCTCACCCTGACTAGATCCTAAGCCTCCGGTCTGCTTTCAAGAGACAAAGTGCTCAATACTTCTTCCCTGACAAATTCACCTGATCTAGGGAATATATTTAACTGCGGATTTCACAAAGGTCAGGCCCTAAACTGGAATCTCTAAAGTACTGGTAAGAGCCGGGAAAAATATCTCCTGCTGTAAGCCGTAAAGCATCAAAGTAAGGAATCATTCTTGCACTAATTTTTGCGGATGATGGGAAAGGCTGCTGATGTAAGCGAGTTTGATTGGCGCCAAAGTGTTGGACGCCCACGCGTCATCAAAGAAAAAGGACGTCGGAGACAGTCTCGCTTGGTATAGCAAAATCGTCACCAGACAGTAGCTCAGCTGACAGTACAGTGCAAGTCCAGTGCAGTGCAAATGTTTCGGAACACACTTCAGCGGACACTGTTGGATATGGGACTACGCAGCAGACGTGTCACTCGTGTGCCTCTGTTGACCAAGCGTCATTGTCAACTACGCCTACAGTGGGCCCCGGAACATCGGAAATGGACCATGGATAAGTGAAAGACAATTGGCTGGTCATATGAATCCAGATTTCTCATTCAATACTTCCATGGTCTTGACAGGATACGCCATGGATAGACGCGTTACTCCCCGCCCTGTATAATAGGCTGCTGGTGACGGTATTATGCTTTGGGGGGGGCGTTTTCATGGGTGGCTGTGGGGCACTTAGTTGTGGTAGAACAGACCATGAAAGTTGCGGACTATTCTGAACGTAACTGCGATCAACTGCACTCTTACAAGGCGTCTGTCTTTTCAACTGGAAATGGAAGCTCCCAGCAGGACAACACCCCATGTCACAAGGCTCGAATTTTATTGGAATGTTTCGAGAAGTATAAGGATAAATTACAGTTAATGTCCTGGTCACCTAACTTGCCGGATCTAAACCCAGCAGAGCACATTTGGGATGTCGTGGGGCGCAGCTATCATGTCGGAATATGTCGACTTTGCGTGACTGCTGCTGATACATGGTACAACATGTCTCCAGTCATCTACCAAGCATTTGTAGCATCCATGCCAAGGCGAGTTGCAGCTGTTTTGCAGGGCCAAAAGGTCGCGCCACTCGCTTTTCAGTGTAGAATTATCTTTTAATTTACATAAATAGCACCGTAGATATTCATTTGTAATCTTAAGAAAACTATTTCACATAAATCGATTATGCGTAAGAACTTCTGTGTTTTATAAGCTTTTAAATATCCGAGTTGACCAAACCTTATAGCAGCTGTAACCATATGAGGGACTTCAGAAGATTCAAGAACCGGAACTATATTTTCTAGCAGTTTCAACTATACTATAATAAATTTTGAAAAGTTTCAAAATTATTTTTTCACTAATAAAAAGAAGTTTTGTGTAAATTAGCAAGAATTTTATATGTTGTAATTAAGAAATTATTAATTACCATTATTTATTATCAAAAATCTTGTTTATCTTTCTTTCCACTCAGGAAAGTGTATTCCTAAGCCTTAAGAAAACCTTTTTATATTACAATATAAAAAATATATTTTCTCTTTCAATTCCCCTTTCTTCAGATACAAAACCATGCATTTTCTTCTGGTTTCCAAAAATTTTCCCTCTGCTTATAATCGTCGACTGGTTTTAACAGCAATAAACTCAAAATGAAAGAGATAGGGAGATTTTCGCACAATAATCAATGAAGCTCATCATTCAAATAAACAATAAAGCAATAAATAATTGAAAAAAGTATTTAGCGATTTTTCTTTGGAGAGAATAACAAAAGGTAGGATGAATTAAGATGCACAGAAATCGCAATTTAAGACGGGCATATTATTTTCAAATAAAGTACCTGGTTACCAGATATTTTACATAACTATAATAATTAAAATTATCCACGCAACAAATGTGTTTTCGAATGTATACCTTGCACATACACAAAAGAAAAGGACAGTTCTATATCTCCCATTCTACTGGGCCGATTGATGAAATTTAACTTGGGTTTTTGACTCAAAAGCACGACTTAGGAGATATATTAGATTTATATATAACATTGTCCTAACATAGGTATTTTAACACAAAATTAGACTTTTTCTGATATGACATAACTATTTTTTTTCTGCATTTCGATTCTACCCCTCAAATTATGCCTAAATATTAAATTTTGTAAAATTTAACGAGAAACGTACCAAAAAATTTTTTAATTTCTTTTAGCACACTTTTTTCAGGCTGCACCAAAAATAATTCACTTGGGCGAAATTCTTAATTTATGATAACCAGTTTTCTTTTCCCTTTCACTAAACATAAGCGGAGTAAAAGACGCATCTTTCTTTCAAATAATTTTAACAAAGTGCGTAAACCATATTTGGCGTTATTATCGCTTATAACAAATATGCCAAATTTCAAGACGCATCAATATTTAAATTCACGTATATCTTCGGAAATTTTGTAAAAAAAATTCAAATTTTTCACAGATGTGCTTAAAAATGAATTTACTTCAGCAAAAATCTTATAGGTTATAATTCAAAACTCTTTTCCAAAAATTTATAAAACTACTAAAAAATATAAAATTTTAAAAACAAATTACACTGTAAAAAATTTTAGTCCAACGTTACACCATTTAATGGTTCAAAATCAAAGATAGTACCAAAACATGGTTCACTTGATTTTACGTTTCACTGATATTTGGTGAAACGATCCAACTAGGTAAACGTTTCACTATTTTTAAGGAATACTTTGCAGCCAATCAAACCGAAGCATTCAGCGCATGCTTCGTCTTCCCGTGATTCCATCTTTAGAAAGTTTAATGGCGGCTGTTTGAATCTGTTAGCGCATAGTCGATTGTGTATTCGATAATTACAAGGTACGTATATTTTTGGTTTGTTTCCTTTTTGATTTATGTAATAATGAAATGTAAGATACAAAATGGTGTTAAAATGCATTCGCAGTAACTTTTTAATGATTTTGTTGGAATGAGTGGCGTTAGTGCTGAAGCCTACTTTCACCATTTGGTTATTACTACTGTATAGAACGTAGCTGAATAGAAGTCTAAAAAGAGATTCCCGAACATTCTTAGTAAAAACATTGTTATAACATAATGTGTAGTTCTGCATATATTACGTAATATGTATTGCTATAAAATACGTTATAGTCATTCTGTAGAAAATAGAATACTACAATACAAACATAGAATGTTCTGTCAGCATCAGTATTGGAATATAATAGTTCTTACGCTGTTTGTGAACTTGAGAAATAAGAAGCACATAATTCATCTAAAACGTTAAAAAAACTTTTTTGACATGAAAATTTAAGTCTTGTTGTTTAAAACTAAATTTATGGTTTAATTTTTCTCTAGATGAAAATCTTGGTACAGTGTCAATCATCATTGAAAGTGCTAAAAATTTCAGATTATGGTCAGCTTACTGTTATTAACTACGCTTAATATCCAAGTTTTTTTATCTCTGTAAAAATGTGCTGATGATTTCAAAGAGTATGTTGATTATGAAAACTTTCCCTAGGGATCCCAGCAAAATTGAAAGTTATTGATTGACATGATAAAACTGTATTTGGAATATTTTGTTGAAGTAGCAAGTTTTTTTATTGCTTTGTGAAAATTTTTGTTTATTAAATCTTATTGTTTGATTAAAACCATTTTGAAATATTATCTAAACTTTCCTTTTTACGAGAAGAATTTTTTGATAAAGATGCATTGAATTATTGTTATTTAGCCATGTTTTTAAATATTCTGTTCGAAAGCATCCTTATTTGGCCAAACTTGGTATTTAAAAATTTTGTTTTTCAATATTTCATATAATAATATATATTGAACTTGAACAGTTGTGTTTATTATGCATACTGTTATGATTGCTCACCAAGCTACTACAAAAATGCCAACAATTTATAGATTTTGTTCTAGGTACTCATTCAGCTTAGCATCAAACTGCCACAAATGTTGGAATTTAAGAAATTCTGTACATTTTCTCTGCCAAACTGGGAGTAAATTTCTGTTTTACTTATCATTCAAAATGTATCTTAATTTGTGCTTTTACAGATACATTGTTAATTTGTTGAATTTCTCAAGATCAAGAAAGATTTTGCCAAACTGGTAGTATTTTTAATAGCCGAAATGACAAAAATAATTATCTCTTAACCCCTCTTATAATCCTGCAAAATCATGTTTTGTAGTTTGAGGTGGAACGTAAATGAATTTTGACTATGGTTTCTGATTTTAAGAAATAACTTTGCATTAAGAATTTAATTAATATCAGGCATTTAAAATAATAGCAAATAAGAGACTTTTTTTTTCTGAAGTAGTTAAGATGTGCTATTGAAATTGTATTTATTTGTGTTTAAATCTGCAAAACGAAGTTTGATTGTTTAAAAATATAATTGATTATTTCTAACCAGTTAGAATATGAGCTAAGTGTTATTTCTTCATATGTCATTTCATTAGTGGTAAATATGGCAGAATATTAGAGTAATTGACATTGTTTATTTTTTATTTGGTATCAGTAATTCATAGATGCATTAACTTCTTTTATAATTGGAGAGCATAACACAAAGATTTAATTTAAGTACTATTTTTTTAACTGTGCAGTATAATTTATTGTTAAGGGTAACAAATATTGCCAAATACGGTTAACGTCATTTAGAAAGCATTACATTAGTGTATGTGAGAAAAGAGCCTGTTATATAGGAAACAAATGAAGATAATTGTGCAAAACTGATGCTGTGGAATTTCCTTGAATATTTTTGCAAGTTGATTTTTGGTTTATATAATCTAAACCTTATTTTTTATTTGAATAATTTAAACTTTTTGCTTAATTTTACTTGTGAAGTCATCCAAAATAACATTTTGTTTCGAAGACATCCATTTTTTTTAATTCAAATAATATGCAGAGGACTATTTGTACTTTACCTTTTTTGTAATTATTTTAGGTAACTTTTAAGTGCTTATACATGAATACAATAAAAACGTTTGATAAATTTAAATTAAATGTATATTTTATAGTTATTTTGATGTAAATATTAATATTCTTTCAAGATGACAGTAATAAAGGTAAAGTAAATTTTCAGTTTAAATTCTCAGAGTATAAGTCTCTGATTTGTATCAGTAACTGTACATGTAATTGCTCCAGTTTTCTTTTTAATTATTTCAAATTGCTGAAATATTCAAAATATTCAGTTTTTAAGCTGTTATATTTTCAAAATATATTACTACAAAAAGTTGTGTTTCTGAAAATTTCCACTTTCTTAGCTAACAGTGCTTTTTGCAATCATATCATTGTATCAAGGGATCCCAATCGCCTCCAGGCGGGCAAGTGGCCCCAAGGTGGGCATGGAAATTTTATAGGGAGTCGATGAAGATCTGGACATTGACAGCCGAATTTGCAGTGGCAATTAATCAGCATAGTCAAGATTCCTATTGATTCCAGAAGTGCAGGTACGTATATGCTTTATTTCAGATTTTAAATGTCATACAAGAATAATATCCCAAAATAAAAGTTGTTACCAAACCAACATTGCCTTTTCCCTCTTCTAACCTAGTATAAGTAGATTTGAGTCAAGTCAGCAATTTACTATGGGAAGAAAGAAACAGGTTGAATATTTGTAATGGAAGTGATTTGAGAATTGAGCAATTTTATGCCAAATGCTAAAAGAATTACATGAATGCACAGATCACATTAATTATTCATACTTCGGTGTAATTAAAATTGAAGTTTTGTGCAGTTAAAATCCGTTATTTTGTTTCTGGCAACTTGTTTATATTTGTAAAATTAAAAATAAAGATTTAAAAAAAATTAATCCAATAAACCATTTTTTTAAAATTTTTGTTCAAAATTTTAGTTTGCTGTTATTTATTTGCAATTATTTGTATTTTGATTATGCTGCATTACAGAGAAAAATGTAAGGGGTTCGATGAAGAAAACGTTTTTCTAAAGTTCTTTTAAAAGGGGTTTATGTAAGAAAAAACTTGAGAACCCGTGCTTTACATAAGAAAAATTTTCCAAAATCTAGCTTCTCTATTTTTACCTTTACTAACTTGTATTATTCTTATTTTTAAATGTAATGTCATATATTACATATAATTTTCAAAAACCTTTTGGTATTTTCTGATTATTCATCCCCATTAAAAAGTCACAAATTGATTGCTGACTGGAGAGAGATATTTGTTTGGATATCCTTATTTCTAGTTCAAAAATGCTGCTTTCATAATTTCTTTTCTTTTTCCATATAAGACATGCAGTCTTTTTGGGTTTTTTCCACTCTTCTTTTCACGTACACAGCGATCTGCTTTCACTGAAGGAAGCAGCAGAGAATTCCAGAAACTTAGCATTTTGAACAACCATGGCATCAAAATCATAAAATGACACACATGAAAAAAAAAGGCACATGATGCCTTTAAACAAGTCTTATTGCACTGTATGTGTGTAGGAAGTTAAGTCTGAGATTTCGCCGATGAAAACTGCAATATGCTATTCACCGCTATACTGAAACACAGAAATTCCCATAGAAGGGATCATAATCTGCCGTCGTACTGGTGAAATGTCTGGAAAGCCATTTGGGGTTGCTATGGGCACAACTAAATTGCCACATAAATATATTTGGGTAATATTGGTAGGTTTATAATAGTAAAATAAACACTTTGGTGCTGGTATAATAATGTAATCCAGCTAATTTTCTTAATGTTTTGTATTTTTTTAATGCTTAATGTTTTATAATTCTTATAATTGTGTATTTTTTACTAAATATACCTTTAGATGTGTAGGCATATTAATATACATTATATATTAGATTTTTTTAAATACCGGTGGAATGTATGCTCTACCAGCAGCAACACATTTCAACATAAATATTTTTTGGCGGCATGATGCAATGCCTCATCAGTACATTTTTGTGCTTCTTTGCTGGGTTCGGGGATAGTCTTAATACCTCCTTTTTTAAAAAATAAAATCCTCAATATCTCAAAGTATTGATGTTCGGCCAGCCATATATTTGATATTTAGCCCTGGTATTTGACAAAAATTGTTTTTAATGCATCTTCCTTTTTTATTGTGTTTTTGTTTCTTCTATACTTTTTATTAGAAACTAAAAGTAAAACTAACATTTTACTACCAGTAATGATATGGTTGATACTGTTTAACACTGGCATTTCGACCCAGGTTTGAATCCATGCAAACGCACTGCCTGCATGTTTGGCTTCCTCCATGTGTAACATGAATGCAACCCAATGTACATACCCTAGTCAGATAGCAATCGAGTGGCTTGCTGCATCCAAATAAACCAATCAAAATGAATATTTAAGTTTTTATTAATTAAATTTAATATATTATGGATGCTTTATGTTATTTTTAGTATATATTGCAATGATAGTATATATTTGTTGTAACTTATATACTAAAACACAGAAACATCAGTCAGTATAACCTAGTAATACTAATAGTAACATCAGTCATGATACGAGGGTGAGAATTATGAAAGAAAAAATAAATATAAAATTAATAGTTTAGATAATGCATGATGTTATGTAGCTGTGTATTAACGCTTCTTTTTTTAGGTTCCCAATGATGTTGAAATAGAGCTACAAACAGTATCTAAAAGATGTTGTCTTCTTTCAATCACTGGTTGTGAAGGCCTGACCCTGTACTCCCCAAGACTACCTCGACATCCATGCAAGATCAGAATGTGTTGTGACTTATCTCAATTGGAACATTAGAACAAGCTTATGAAATTCATCCTGGCAAAAGAGTGCAGTCACCAAATGGTGCGTTATGAGGTACACCGTCGCTGAGCTTGATATAATGTGCTTGTCAGACCACTGTGCCCACAAATTACCACCCGTTGCATTTCCGATACAACCAACAGTGTGAAAAATCACTGATCTAATGTTGAGTACCATGCATTCTTTGCGTCTCTCTTCTAATGATTATGAACTGCAAGAACTGTTTAAGTATATGAGACAACCATTAAATTGTTAAATAAAAAATTCTAAATTTGGGTTTCATGATATTGTTAAATATCCTATTGAAATTTTCACAAATGTATTAAAATGACTACTACATACACTTGTGTTTTCTGAGATTTATTGGTTTAAATACTCCAGGATATGAAACTGCAAAATGCTTTTTGTCAATATTATAAGTAATGGTAAATATCCCCCCATGCATGCTTTACAAGTACATTTATCTTATTTATTTCATACAATTAAAGTTTTCAAGTTAGAAGAATGTTATTGATGTATGTCCTGTTTCTATATAAGCATAATAATGTATGCTAATTATTCAGAAGTACTTGTTATTAAATTCTGAAAAATAATGATTAAAATATTTATAAAATATACGTAATCATTCGACAGGTTTTATGAGTAGTTTCATTTTAAATTTCTTAAACAGAATATAAGTGATATAATTTATTAAATTATGCTTACATGTATGTCTGTGCAAAATTCAGCATAAAATATTTCTTAATGAATTACTTTTCTTACGTAGCAGTTGCAGAAAATTTGTCTATGTGGATTTAAATGTGTTCTTCATTAAAGCTTTGCCATCTTAAGTTATGTTTTTCCTCTGACTTATTTTACATGAAATGTTGACGTTTCTATATAACATGCTACCAAGAGATATGTTTAATCTGCAGAAAAATGGAATTTACTTTTGAATTTATTGAACAATATTAATAGCTTTGGAAAATTTTCTTTATTGTATAGGTACATAAGTATTATAATTTATCATGCTTCATAATATATTTTAACATATTGTAAATAAAAAATTACCATAAAGTAAAACTTGTTTTTGTGTGAGGAGGGGACATGGGAAACCTTACAGATTCTAGCAAACACTTCTGGTCTCCAAATTTTAAAGGTAAGTGTCATGGCATGTGAATGAAAATAAGAATTATGCATGGAATAATTTTTCTTTATATAGTATAATAGTAATTAGTTGAATAGCTGTTAATTACACATTACACACAATGTATAATATCAATTTTGTTATGAGAAAGCAATTTCTGTTGTAAATTTAAATACTAGAGACCTTGAATCTCAAAGCTAATGCAATTTAATTTACAAGTGAAGGCATATCAAACATGAATTTTTAAAATTCAGCTCTTGCAATGAGCAGTTACATTTTAACTTATTCCTATTGGTGTGTAAGGCATTTAATTTTGTAAAAATATATTTTTATATACATGCTAATATATTGCAAATGTGTATTTTAATGATATATATTTTATACTTTCATTCTCTCAAAACTGAATCAATCTTATGCAAGTAAATCTGCTGTTCTAGCCAAATTTTCAATAATTATTGCTATAGATATGCTGATTTGCATAAGAAATTTCTAAATATCTTAGCCACAGCAGTAATGAATTAAAAAAAGTACCAGGAGAAGGGTGCCATAGCAGTAATTGAATAAAAAAATACCAGAAAAATGGATAATATAAAATTTTATGACTGAACTCTCAAATAACTTCCTATAATTTACAGTTAACGGTAAACATAATTATAATTAAGGGTTTAAGGTATTCTCAATCCATATTGTAATATAGCCCATTTAACGCATTTCTAATTTATGGTTCAACATTCCCCATTCTTGCTTTAACATACTGCCAATTCTTGGTTAAACCTATTAACAAATAATGGTTCAACCTATTACCAAATAATGGTTCAACCTATTGCCAAATAATGGTTCAACCTATTACCAAATAATGGTTAAACCTATTGCCAAATAATGGTTCAACCTATTACCAAATAATGGTTCAACCTATTACCAAATAAAGGTTCAGCCAAAGCACCAAATAATGGTTCAGTGTTTTACCATCTTTTGGTTGCAACTTTTTCAGCACCATAGTTTGGTGAAACTTTGAACCAAATTTTTAACAGTGTAGGAAACAGCTGAGAATTTTATTTGAATTGAACATAAATTTCGAACTGAGAAAAAAGGAATTCATTAAGTTTAATAAAAAAAAGACATTAATAAATATATACCCTATTCAATTAATATTAAGAAGCTAAAATTTTGAGAGGTATTTTTTAAAAACTACTCGTGTGATTTTTACAAAACTTGGCAGTTTTGGGCAATTTTAGTCATAGAATCGAAATATTAAAAAAAAAGGTAGTTCATTTCGGAAAAAGTTCGATTTTGTGTCCAAAAACCTATGTTAGAAAAATGCTATATATAAATCTAATATATTTCCTATGTCGCTCTTTCGAGACATGAAAAATACAAGTTAAATTTCGTCAATCGTCCCAGTAGAACGGGAGCTATAGAACTCCCCCCCTTTTT
>KK122473.1:766881-800564 GCA_000611955.2 Stegodyphus mimosarum | reverse complement strand
ACTCTTTCCTTCGTTTTATATTGTTACGAATTTTGTATTTAATATGCTGTTTTTAATAGAATTGTAATTAAAATTGTTTTATATCCCCGCGCAATGCAGCACGAGACTTATTTGAAGAG
The DNA here is from genome assembly GCA_000611955.2 of Stegodyphus mimosarum. NCBI lineage: Eukaryota > Metazoa > Arthropoda > Arachnida > Araneae > Eresidae > Stegodyphus > Stegodyphus mimosarum. The sequence continues at coordinate 800,445 of KK122473.1, read as the reverse complement.
AAAGCTATGCCGGAAGAAGTTAAAATACTGGAGCACGGGCAGTTAATAAATAGATATCTCGTAATTGTACTCTTTTGCTATCCAGAAAAATCGAGAAAATACGAGAATGTTCTCGTGCATGATTAAAAAGCTTATAAAAACCGGAGGAAAACATCTCAATTCAGTGTTTATAAGTTGTTTACTTAGTGCTGTTATTGACTGTAGCGAATTCGCGATGAGATCGGATTAGCTTTCTCTGTGTTTTGAATTGAGTTCTATTCAACGTTTTAGTAGTTTTAAATATAACTACTGTGAAATATTGTGATATTGCACGAAAATCTCCGAGGAAATCTCAGCATTTTGTTTAATTTCTTGGGATACGAATAAGTTGTATTAACTTTTTATCGACTTGTGTTTCAGTCCATTACGAACCCGTTCGCACGGAACAATCTATGTAATTTATTATTAGAAAAGGTTTTTCATATTACATATATTTGCAACCCCAGCAGCTTCAGAGGTGGCTTAGTTCCGATTCATCCTCTGCTTAAAATCGGGGGGCGATCGATCATATGAATTCATATGTATCATATGAATCCCGATACCGATTCATAATGATACTAGATACTAATCCCGATACTAATTCATAATCCCGGTTCACCACTCAGTGAGACACTTCTAGAATAATTCAATAATTCTTGGGTAAAGCTGGGATTAAATAGTATGCAAGCTTTCTAGCCGGAGCACACCGAAACCCTAAATGAAAAGGTTCCGGCACTTCTTTTATGTAGGTAAACCACAATTTCAGCAGACAAGTTTTATGTTAATAATAAATATGCCTTTAATAATAAATATGCCTGTTCTTTCTTCTGAACGCACGTTTGTCTTTCCCTCAGGGACGGGAGAAGTGTTCGCTGAATCGCACTTCCGCGTGTAAACGCTATCCCAGAATAACCACCATTGAGCGATTTTTGAACATGTATGTGATTCGAAAGTGAAACAGGTGGTCAGTTGTACAGTAGATACCTGAAAAGTAGTAAGCAATTATAGGGCATTTTGTGGGTAAATGAAGATGAAGCTGTCAATTCAGATAAAACATATGGTAATGAGCCGATAGAGACTTGTGGCCTAGCCTGACATTACTGCCAGCTGTAAGTCTAGGAGACTGCGAGCAGGTTACTAAGAGACATAACATCATGTGCAAAGTAAACATAAATAATAAAAATTTGAAAATAAATAAAGAAAGAAAGAAAGAAAAGAAAAGAAAAGAAATCTGAAAGCTTTCAGGTTTTTATATTACACCCAAACGGACTTTTTTTGACGTTTTGTGTGTTACCTTTAATTATTAAATATAATGTTCTTCGCACTTAAAACACCTAAAATTCAATTCAACAGCAATATCAGAAAATATTTAAAAACAGCATATCTTTAGAATTTCCGATACACAGTCTCACGCGCTAGACAATTTTTCCCCCGTATACAGTGTTGCCATTGCTCGGTTTGAAATCGTTGGTCTGTTAATCAAAAATTCGCTCCAGTTTTACAAAATTTGAAATAGATAATAAAACAAATTCGAAATTCAAAATTCGGACTTCCAAGTGCCCATGTTCGGTTGGAGGACTACGCTATTCAAAATTGAATGGTCCTAGGTACCGTTGTTTTTTCACAATGCGAGAAACATTCATGCAGATTCTTCATTATTTAGTTTCTTTAAATATAATACATAGCGATAATATTTGGTGGCAACAGTTTGAAAAGTGAATCCAACGCAGAAAGTGAAACGACCAAGATGCCGTTTTGGGAATAATAGCCCTTTGGTCCCTAACGCCTCTTTGGACTAATAACAAGCTGTAGCAGGGGTCACTACAAGTACATTTATTCTGACATTATTATGGGATCGGGTTTAGGGGAATTTTTTTCCCGCATTCAGAAAATGCTGGACACTTTCCTTTCTGAAGTTACACTTCTCCATTAAAATTTCGTAGTATATTCTCATACTGTTTCTGCTATTCTGTCTGTTCTCGTTAAAGACGCTTAAATCTTTTTATCTTTTTTAATTGGTTTCCTTCAAATAGAATAGCTTTTATATCTATCGTCCCTTTATACAGTATATTACACGATATATTCAGAGATTAAATTCAGGCGCAGACCCACTGAGCTAATGACTCCGATTTAACTATTTCTCATTAATTTAACGATTTATTAATTTTTTATTCACCGCTTTACATTTAATTTAGCTGTAACTTTAATTTGATTATTTTTAGTCCAAAGGGTCTTTGTCCCTGAAAAACTACTGTTTTCGTTTCGGCATTTTGCGTCGGAAACATTAAATGTCGGTTCACTTTTCAAACTGCTACCACCAAATATTGCAGCCCTGTATTATATTTAAAGAAATTAAATAATGAAGAATGTGCATAAATATATAATGTTTCTCGCATTGTGATAAAAAGACGGTAGCTAGAGCCATCAAATTTTGAATAACGTAATCCTGCTTCGAAAATGGGCATTTGGAAGCCCAAATTTGGAATTTGGAATTTATTTTATTATCGATTTCATATTTTGTAAAGCTTTAACGAATTTTTAATTAACAACTCAAGGATTTCAAAGCGAGCCATGGCAACGATGTACAGAAAAAACATTTTTATCTCCAGCGCGTGAGACTATGTATAGGTAATTCTAAAGATATGCTCAGTTTAAAATTATTTTGCGATATTGTTCTTTAACTGAATTTTATGGTTTAAATGCGAAGAACATGATATTCAATAAATAAAAGTAACACGCAAAATGTTAAAAAAACGCCCCTTTGGACGTAATTTAAAATCTGAAACATTTCAGATTTTGTTTTTTAATTATTTTATTGTTTTATTTTTTCCTTCCTTCTTGAGTTCTTTCCATTGGGCCCCGATATTTCTAATTTTAGAAATTGAGCCTTGCATGGGACATGCATTGTACATGAACTACAAAATGTTTGTGAGGATATTAGGGAGGAATACAGTAAAGTAAATAACATCATGAAGAGGCTTTTTATAAAGACAACAAATTATAACGCTTAATAACAATAAATCACTGTATTTCACTTATTTCCCGAATTCCCTTTTAACCAGGTGGTTTACTTTGATGAGAAATGGTAATTGTATGCGAAAATTTCGACAGATTCATATGCTTCACATCTGTCCTAGATTCAACGAAAGCAGGCCTACCAGCGGCCGAGCGGTAAAGTCGCAGAGTGCTGGTAGTTTGGTCCGAGGTTAGAATCTCGCGAAGGAGCCGGCTGCTTGGGCGTTTTCGTGGTTTTCCTCGTGCGTAACCTGTGTACTAGCCAGTTTCACTTAGAAAATTGTCCACGACAGCATCCCTCCGCTTAGACAGATAACCCTCAAGTGTTTTGCCATAATTAAATAAAACAAACCAGTCACGAAAAATTTCTGACCAGACTGAGCATCCAGCAAAAATATTTCGTATAAACTTAAGCAAGAAAGAGGTACCAGATCCGAGGGAAAGCACTAAGTTTGTTTTTGTTATTCGATATTTAGAACAATTTACAGTGTTAGTCTTTTACAACCATACCATTGTAAATATTCTAAACAAACACATACTCGACGAATGAAAGAGGAAGAATGTCAAAACTCATCTCGCCGTAATTATGAATGAATCTAAAATTTACGGTTCTCAATTAATAACAGAAGAACGACTATAATTTTAGCATTAACGCGTACTTTAATTTACCGTACAATTTTCAGTGCTTCTGTATCTTATTGGCATAATTTAAAAATAATCTGAATGTACAATATTCCCAACTGATAATTTTTTGAATATTTGAAGCTGTATTAAAATTAATAAATTATGTTTCTAATGCCAAACTTGATGTAGAATCATTTGTTTTAGAGCTTTCTCATCCTTCTCTCGTTCATCTTATTATTTACAAAATCAAAATATAATTCTGCTCTGTTTCGGCCAAAAAACGTTCCTTTAATCTGGCACGATCTCCCCTTGTTCTATCCCGCGGCAAAATCTGATATCTCAGTTTTCGTTTTCGCTACCGACATCATATTCTTCTTATCTGTACTTCCAGTCTTCACCATTGACCTGTCAAGTAGAGTTTAGTTGTAAGTTAATTGACTTGTTCCCCTTTTAATAAATCTGCTCCACTATGTACAAGCCCGAGTTATCTTTCGTTTCAATCACAGATTAAATGTACCGCGCATGCACAGAGAGGAGTGGCAGGCGATATCCACGACACGAAATCTGATACTGCCTAGTATTTGTTAAACAGCTTATCCCAAACGAGATTTGAATTATGGAATATTTGAGGTTTTTTTATTACACAGCTCTTAATAAATAATGGTTATTGCTTTATCAAATCAAACGCCCCTTTTTCCGCCTTTGCAGACGATTTCTTTCTACCCTCCGGATTTAATAATTAATCTTTGTGTAAACTTGAGTTCTATGGCAGTTCTCCGTTAGGATTAACGGGAAACGTAACCAGAACATCGGAGTTCATAGATCTTCTTGTAATAAACGTTTTAGTTAAGGTTGACATATATTGAAGGGCAAAAATAAGGACGCCATAATAATTCGAAACGAAGGGGAGGGAAAGAACTTAAGATTTAAAAATAGAAACCGTCAGAAAATTCGTTTTCAAACCTGTTCACACTTTTTAGCCTGGAGGATCTATTCTAACCTCCATAGTTTTTCCAAGCAACAACCAATTCGTAAATAATTTTTGGTTGCCAAACCAGGAAACAAAAACTTTGGACACTTCCAGTTTTAAAATCTTACTGGGGCATAAATTCGAAATAGTACGGCATTTTTCAAATTTTTAAGTACAAAATTTGTAATTTTTAATTTTTTTTTTTGTAATTTCGTAATTTTTAGTCCAAAGGGGCTTTGTCCCTGAAGGACTATTGTTTTCGATTTGAGATTTTGCGTCGAATCACTCTGAATACCCGTTTCACTTTTCAAATTGTTGCCACAAAATATTATCGATCTGTATTATGTTTGAAGAAATTAAATAATAAAGAATCTTCATAAATGTATGTATGTTTCTCGCACTATGATAAAACAACCGTACTTAGAGCCCTCCAATTTTGAATGACGTAATACTACTGCGAATATGGGCGTCTGGAAGCACAAATTTGAAACTGGGAATTTGTTTTATTATCTATTTCATGTTTTGCAAAACTTTGACAAATTTTTGATTAACAAACTCGAAGATTTCAACGCGAGCAATGGCAACGTTGTATAGAAAAAACATTTTTTTATCTCCAGCGCGCGAGACTGTGTATTGGAAATTCTAAAGATATGCTCAGTTTAAAATTATTTTGCGATATTGCTCTTGAACTGAATTTTGTGGTTTAAGTGCGAGGAATATGACATTTAATAAATAAATGTAACACACAAAATGTTAGAAAAACGCCCCTTTGGACGTAATTCAAAATCTGAAACCCTTCAGATTTTCTTTTTAAGTTTTAAAATTGGTTAGTGATTTGAAATTGTAATTTTAAACACGTCAGGAAAGGATGATTGTTTTCGCTACGTGGATTTCATGTTCAGACCAAACCAAAATTCTTGCCGCTTCATATGCGCATTTTGTTTCTAAAGCACTTTTTTAACTATTTTAATAATGTTCTACAAGTTGTATTCTTCTACAAGTTATCTTCAAAGTAAATTTGATTTTGTATAGTACTTAGATACATATTCTATACATTTGGTGGGCATTTGCTGATAAATAAATCGTTTTTTTAACTGCCCTTTCCTCTCTCAAAATAAAATTTTATGTCCAACACGAAAGAAATCCGCAAAGACGTTGAGACAAATGTGATGTCTGTTTTAGTAGACAATAGATAAGATTACGCAATACAAGGAACATAATAAAAATATGTAGTACAAAGAATATACAGCAATCAAGTGAAGTTAAAATTTCTAGTACTTAACGTATTCACTCAGTCACCTTGGTGCCATCTGTCAGTTTTTTACAGATGAAAAGGTAAAAGTTACTTGTTGGGTGCAAGTTAGCTGTTTCAAATGCAAGTTTTGATTATTAAATAAGGACTATGAGAGACATTAAAAAATAAAACACTTACATTCTTCTCCGAATATTTCTGCAATTGTTTTACTCTGTTACTCTCCCCGAACACGCAGTGATTTGTTTTCGCTTAAAAAATGCATCAAAGAATCGCACAGACTGTGCTACGCTGTGCATGTCTACCAAACGCATCTTCTCGTTGTTCCCTTTAGAGATCTTGCGGCAAATTCTGCATTACTGCAGCCGTTGCTGGCAAATTTCAAAAGCACAAACTTTAAAATAAAGGCAAAATATATTACGATTTGTTTACAAAACCGTTGGAACTTGGATTACAATAAAAAAATCTGATGTGTACACCATATGACTTCCTTGTATGGAATATTAAATTATACGCAAACGTTGTATAAAAGAAATTAAACAAATAAAAAAGAAACAGTTTTTCACAGACGATTCAGCGCCGCTTGCCTAATGCGCATGCGCTACTAATTAATTCAGTTCTCACTTCACTTCAAAAATACATAAAAGTTCAAAATATTTTCACTAAAAATTGAAAAATATAGAAAAACATAAAACATCAAGTACAGTTAAAACAATTAAAAAAACAATTTTTACAATTAAAATTACAATTTATACACAAAACCAGCTAATACCTTAAATGATAATTCCTAAATGAATCAAGCATAATTTAATTCACAATAATAAAAGAAAACGTTTGTTGTTGCGAAGCTTAGTTTCTCCAGATTGGCAACAAATCCACTATTCTGCTAAGCTTCAAATGTAAACAAATATGTCCGCTATCATAACCAAAAATTAAGCTTAGCCACAGTTAAAAAACTTTTAAATTGTTGATAATTCCACAATTATTACATGCAGGTTAACTAACGGCATAAAAATCTTAACCGAAAGATCAGAACAACGTAATTCAATTATTTTTAACAAAAAATTGCCCAATTTATAAGAATTATTGCCAAACTTATAAGAATAAAAAAACTGAGCTCACTGAGCCGAGTAACAGAGTGGATATATATATACATATATTTATATATTTTTGGTGCGGCCGATTGCAACCAAAATGCGAGGTGTACATCTATATGTTACAGTAGCCCTATATACAAAATTTCAACGTTCTGAGGCTAGTCGTTTTTGAGTTATGCGAAATATATACATACATAGGTACGTACGAACTCGCTCCCGATTTAGCTGCATCATACATTCCATATTCAGAGCTTAAATTGGGCTGGAGCCTGGCTCCGATACTTCTCAGTTTTCGAGATAAATTATAATTTAAGTCGAAGCGCACCGGAGCCTAAATAAAAGGGCTCCGGCACTTCGTTTATGTAAATGAACCACAATTTGAGTAGATTAATATTTCTTTTTAATAATAAACATGCCTTAAGAATCAGTTCTAACTTCTGAGTGCAGGCCCGTCTTTCCTTCGCACTCAAGCCTTGTACAGAGGTTGAGACTTTTTAAGGAAAGAAAAGCCGCCCCCCCCCAAACATACATCATAGGCTTATTCTGTAGTATCAGCAATGAATTTATGGCAATCGGCAAATTTTGTGTTCTTTAAAGTAAAAGTGATACCCTGGTCGGGCGCGTTCCACGCTAGTGACTTCCTATTGCAGAGCTCCTATAGACTTTCTGAACGATGTAACCATACGAGGGGACCACTGCTGTCACTTGTATAGAGAAGCCTTCCGTTTATTATCACGTTGTTACCGAATCGTATTCAGGGAAAATTTCTGCTTGACGGCTAGAATTATATCGACAGGGCATCGCGATCAGAAAGTCTTGAACTCTTACCTCTTTATTTTCAAAGTTACACTTTTGTGTTAAAATTTCCTTCCATATTCTCACACTGTTTCTAGCATTTTCACTATTCTCCTTACTGTAGTTTTAATCGTTTTACCTTTTTTCCTCGGCGTGCTGCAAAAAAAAAGAGTGCTACCTGTCCAAAGAATATGTATCGTTAAGAAAGAAAACTTCTCCGCAACAGAAGTGGCTTCGTCCCACCGCAGAGGAAAACAACTGCGCATGCGCGAAATATCACTCGCCAAAGCACCAAAGCTCGAAGCCTGCCTCGAAGTTCGAAGGTCAGTTTATGAAGAGTTCTTAAACCGAATATCGTTTTAAATTTATTTAAACTTTAAAGGAAAAGAAAATATTTTTTTCGCTCAAGTAAATTAATTAATGGGTTAGTTATTCTGAGCAAAAAAAAAAAAAAAGTAAGAAACTCCAAGTTTAATTTATCGCGAAACTTTAAAAAAAAAAATAATGTTTTGTCAAAGAACGTTTCTTAATACGTGTTCCTCAATTTCCTATACACATCGCGGAAAATTCTCGCCGCCAGGTTCCGTCGCCAAATCCCTTGGCGAATTTTCCTTCCGCGTTGTAGTAATAGCAAACAGGTTTACATTACGCCTATGGAACTTTTCCTTCTTTGCATAGACTTTCTTTGACTTGTCTTCCCTTAGAATAGTACATTATACAATTAGGGCTTAAACTCAAATGGAGATCGTCTAAACAACTTCTTAACTTATAAGTGGATTTGTAATTCCAGCCAATGCCCCAAATAAGACAAGATCCGATATTTTTTTTTTCTATTTAACTATTTAAAATTAATTTAATAATTTATTAGATTTTTCTTTACGTTTCTCTTAATTTAAATTTAATTCTTTAATTACTTTAATTTTTATCTATTTTATTTATTTATTTTTTCTTTCGTTCTTCACAGTCTTCCATGGGGCTCCGGCACTTCTAATTTTAGAAATTAAACCCCATCCATGTTAGAACCGAGAATGGGAAATTATTTGTGGTGAACTCTTTCCTGACCCCCTTACCACCTTTCTGCAGTATCCGCATTCCTTAATGCCTCAAGCCTGTAGTCTCGAACTCAAATTGATGTGGGCTGTTGCGAGCTCCATTATTTATATTTGTCAACGATATTCAACGGCCGTTGTTTTCCTTTTATTTTTAACGGCGTTTTGTTTTTTGTTGTTTGGCAACAGTAAAAAACATTAGAATTATAATATTTTGATTTCCTTAAGTGTGTAAAACGTATGAAATAAAGTTTTGGCTTTCTTAAGCGAGAAAAATGTAATTGCTTATTAGCCCAAAGGGCACGAAATTAATAGCCCAGAAGGGCTATTAATTTCGTTTTGGCATTTTGAGTTGATTTACTATAAATGTCGGTTCACTTTTCAAATTGTTGCCACCAAATATTAGAGCCCTGTATTATATTTAAGGAAATTAAATAATGAAGATTCTGCATAAATGTATGTACGTATGTTTCGCGCATTGTGATAAAACAGCGGTTCCTATAACCATCCAATTTTGAATAACGTACGTTTCCACCCGAATATGGACATTTGGAAGTCCACATTTGGAATTTGGAATTTGTTTCATTATCTATTTCATATTTTGTAAAACTTTAACGAATTTTTGATTAAGAAACTCAATGATTTCAAAGAGAGCAATGGCAACACTGTACCGGAAAAAAAAAGACATTTTTATCTCCACCGCATGCGACTGTGTATCGGAAATTCTACAGATATGGTCATTTTAAAATTATTTCGCGATATTGCTCTTGAACTGAATTGTATGGTTTAAGTACGAAGAACATGATATTTAATAAATAAAGGCAACACACAAAACGTTAACAAAGTCCCTTTGGGCGTAATGTAAAATCTGAAAGCTTTCAGATTTAACAAAAAAAAAATTTTTTTTTTTAGTATTTCTTTTTAAGAGTTATGGATTTAATTTAACAACCAGTCAGATTTAATTTAACGGCGAGAAAGACTGAATGAAATAATATCCAAGTAGATTCAACGCAACACGGGCCGAATGCTCGATTTGAAAGCAACTGATGGGTCAGAATATTTTCTTAACAAAATGTAAAAGCGTTTTCAACCAAAAAAAATTAAATTTTAAAATTTCACTTACTGAATATTTATAAAAACATATAATAATAATAATAATAATAGTAATAACACAAAAGAAAAAAAATTCTTTTACATTTATTTTCTATCTGATGTCTGTTGTAGAAATTTCTGTTGGTTACAATTTTTAAGTGAAACGTATTGATAGCTAATATTAAAATTTAGACATTTATTTCAGGTAATCCCAATATGTTTATTTAACTTTCTTATCTAGAAATTTTAGAATACTGAAGCGTCACCAGTTGTTGCCTGGCAAATTAAATTTACTGACTGTCCGATGTGGAAAATTCTACCTTAGTTTAGTAACGTGGCTTGGTGGACAAGCGTAGAGTGAAAAAGCTTCAACCCATTCATTTCTCTCAGCCTCGGGAAAGACTAGAAGGTGTAGACAAAGAAATGTACGGTTCTTTGGTGTAGACGCCGTTGGATATTGTGCCTGCTACTGAATCCGTTACGTGTATGATCACGTGAGTCCATGATTCTAAGATCGATTCTGCATGCTCAGTAGTCTTGCAATTCATGCCATATGATTGCCTTTTAAATGCCATTGTTTTCCATATGCTTATCATTAATTAGTGATTTAATTTCATTTTAATATTCTTGTTTTGCGGCGCGATTATTTTAGAATTTGGCTGATTAGTTTATCTAGTTACCCCCAAGCTCACGCTGTCAGGTGTGAGTCAAGGGCCTGATAAACTTCCGCCTGCTCATCTGTCTGCCGGAACGCCGTCGTGTGGGTCCGGTTCCAGGCGTCACCATCGAGATAGATCTATCTCGACGGTGACGTTCCAGGGCGCAGGACTCCTCTTTATCATAGAACGCAGGATTTTCATGGCTTCCATGCTGTCGCGATGGATTCCACCACGACCATGGGGAGACTAATTGAATTTTATAAGGCCCAAATTAGGGATGTTGAAGTTATTAAAGAACAGAATGGTTCCTTTTCAGAGATTGAAAGTGGATTCTACTCGTTTCCCCTAAGTTCACTGGACATGATCAAAGTTTTGAATGAGCAAAACTTGAAAGCATGCTAGGATAAAATCCAGAAATATCATGACTTAGATACCAATGTAAAATGTACTAACTCTTCCCTTTCGGAGAACGAGAGGGGACGTAGCCCCATAAAATTACATGAAGAATCTTCCACATGTACCGATGAAGAAATTACTCTTAACAATGACCTTAGTTCCGACGATGACGCACTGATTAAACGTCGTGGCAACCAGACTAACAGGACACGTAGCTCACGTCAACCAACTAAAAAGCTTAAATTCTCATCGCATACTGAAATTATATCGTCTATCATTGCTAATACTCCAAGCAATATCATGACAGAAGCTACTACGCACTCTGAAAATAGTGTTTTACCCAAAAATAACAAAAATCAGGAAAATACCGGTGGATTATCCGCTCATGGACACTACCGTTAATGATGAAAATTCACATAATGTCACGGCCGACAATTCTGCTCTTAACAATAGTACTCAGGACGATAAATAATCATGACTTCCACCTATTATTCTCAAAGAAACTAGATTTTCTTATGGGAAATTAAAGAAAATGTTTGACCAGCAAAAATTCAAATTCATAGGTAACAGCATTCCTACCACAGATGCTGACAGCTATCAAGGTATAGTAAAAATGCTTAAGGAGCTAGGGCTGGAACACCACTCCTACATTCTTACCCAAGACAAGAAATTAAAAGTTGGCCTTCTCCATAGCACGGAGATCGAGGAAATTAAAAAAAATCTCGATGAATTAAAGTACAGATATGAGGACTTCAAGCAGATGACACGAAGAAGAAATGGTGAGGTATCTAAATTACCATTATTTCTGCTCACCTTACCAAAATATAAGACTCTAAAAACATCTATCATGAAAGACATCTGTGTGGATTAAAAATAAAAGTTGAAGAATATAAAGGGCGTCAGTGTCCCCTGTAGTGTTTTAAATGTCAGGGTTTCAACCACACACAGGCTGGTTGTAACTACCAGCCCCGTTGTGTGCGTTGCGCCCAAAACCACGAATCAAAGGACTGCCCAGATAAGTATAATGACGAAAAGCCACTTGTTTGTGTAAATTGTGGTCAGAATCATACTTCAAGTTTTAATGGATGTAGCAAATTTCCAGGATTTATCCAGATCACACAACAGATGAAAGAACTTAAAGATAAAAATCAGGAAACCATCAAACCTAACAATACTAATAATGGGTTTAAATAGTTTTTTAAAAGTACCCATACAAATCATGATATGGAACGCGCAAGCTTTGTTACCTAAATTACAGGAACTTCAAAATTTTCTTCTAATTTATGATATAGACATAGCACTTATCACCGAGACGCATGCTAATCCTTGCAATCGCATGAATATTCCAAATTATAGAAGCTATCGTTGCGACAGATTAAGCCATAGAGGCGGCGGCACTGCTATTTTTGTTAAAATCTGCCTACAATCATGCTTTATCAGCGAACATAGAAATAATAGTCAAGAAATTACCACAGTCTCTGTTTTGCTCCCATATTATGGAATTACCTACTTTAATTCAATGTATAACCCCCCCCCACACACACATACTAATCCACTTGATGAAAATGCTCTTGCAGAATTTCTTCCTTCAGACAAACCTGTCATTCTTGCTGGTGACTTAAATGCCAAAAACACTGAATGGACCTGTAGAAGTTCTAATAGTAATAAAAATGCTCCAGGTTATAACAACATTTTGATCTCACCATCAAGCATCTTTCTATCAATATTATTACCAAATATACCTCTATTATAAATGCCTGCTTAGATAAATCCTACTTTCCAAATAAATGGAAAACTGTTAAAATCATTCTACTTCCCAAACCTGGTAAAAATGTACCTGAGGGCTACCGCCCCTTTAGCCTACTGCCCGGCCTTGGCAAGATCTATGGGAGAATAATTCTTAACAGAAAGACTATATTTCTGGACTTCCTCCTGAACAATTTGGTTTTCGAAAAACATTATCTACTACTAAACAACTTGTCAGATTAACTGAATTTATTGGAGCTGCTATGCATAACAACCAAAAAGTCGCACTTCTCATGCAAGGCGAAAGCTTTCGACCACGTCTGGCATGAGGGACTTAGCTTCGAGCTGATTTCTAATAATTTTCCCAAAGAAATGACTCGACTTATTTATTCCTTTATCAAGAATAGGATATTCTTCGTCTCCATAGGTAATGAAAAGTCTGAAGTAAAAAGACTCAGAGCAAGTGTAGCTCAAGGATCCATCTTAGGACACATACTCTATCTTTTTTACGTTTCCGACTTTCCAAAAATGCAGGAAGAAGCTAATTCATTTTTAGGATGCTATGCTGATGACACTGCATTAGCTGTGAAATCACTTAGCGCCTCAATTGCCGTCAGGCAATTACAAAAATGCATGCCTTATATTGAGCATTGGTGCACGAAATGGCGTATAGCCATTAATGCCGAAAAATCCCAACTTCTAATTATCAGCAAAAATAAAGGCATCAGGCGTCAACTTGATCATCAATTAAAGCTCTTCGATACACCCATCCCTATTGTCAGCAAAGCCAAATATCTGGGGATTATCATCAATAATAAACTCACCTGGACGGATCACATTAACAATATTAGAGGAAAAGCCTTACACCTTTACTTGGTAAATTCTCAAAACTGGACCTCAAAAGAAAACGTCACATCTATATTGCAATTCCCCGGCCTTTACTTTGCTATGGTTCGCCTGCATGGGCTTCAGCCAAGGATAAAGATATCAAGAAAATCCAAATTGTTTAGAACAAGTTTCTCAGATTAATTAATTACTAATGCACACTACTTTGTATCAAACAAGACCGTCCACAAAGACTTAAAAATTGAATATATTAAGGACTTCCTTGAAGAATAATGATTAAATTTTTCACTAAAGCAGTTGACTGCCCGTTCATGAATAATTTTCAAGTTTTTAATTATGTTATTCTTCAAGAAGACAGAGCATTCCGACCTTTGGCGGCGCATCTCTGCGGTTTAAATTTCCCGACATAATTGTCGCTCTTTATATTGTATTATAGCTTTTTTTATTGTAGTATGTTGTATTATAGTTCTTTATTTATCCTCATTTAATCAAGATTCTAGTTATTCAAGAAATTCATTACTTATCATGTATTTATCCATTTTATTATTCTGTATTTATGTATTGCAATGTTTCTGTTGCTTTATTGCATTTGTATTCACCATTGAATTTTAATTTCATACAATCAGGATATGTATGATTTTATTCATATTTTTGAGATTTTTATCTCAATTTTCAGGTTTTTATTTAAATTTCACCATGTATTTCCCAGTCTCTCATAGTCCTTGCAAAGAACCTCTATGTAAAGAAGGAAAGGCTCCATAGACGAAATGTAAACCACTTTGTCTGCAACGCCGCTACAAAGAAAAGGGAACATTCGCCAAGCGATTTGGCGACGGAACCTGTTGGCGAGAATTTCCCCTTTGTGATTTCCGGGTCCTTGGGAACTTGCCCACCTTTTCCCCCTCCGCGACGTGTATAGGAAATTGAGGAACACGGGTTAAGATGAATCGTTCTTTGACTTGCCACGATAATTTAAACTCGGAAATGATGAAATATTAGGTGAAGTTTCACTTTCACTGGCTGTTGAACTTCCATTGTCCGTATCGCTACTTGAAACCAAAGAACCTATTCTTTGTTTAAACTCTTGCTAAACGTAACGGTCGAACCTGTCCAAACCAACTTCGACATTCAGCTTCGAGCTTTGGCGCTTTTTGGCGACAGATATTTCACGCATGCGCAGTTGTTTCCCTTTTCGTTGGAAGGGAGCCACTTCTGCTTCTGCGAAGTTTTCCTTCTTAACAGTACATATTCTTTGGTCCTTGGTTGGTTTTCCATCTTTGTGACGCATAGTCACCTTTCCCCCCTTTTACCTCCTTGCCTCCTTGCCCTTTTACCTCCTCCTCAGTTCCACTTCCGACTCCTCCCACTACCCGGTCCTGATATATTACCGTCAAGAGCCCATGCGGCCTAAGAATCATCGAGCCGGACACGTCGCGTGCTAATAGCGACATATCGGCGATATGGATATTGATTGACTATTCATTCTACTTCTTTTCCAACAGTAACAGTCGAATACATAAGCTCAATCTTTATGGCTCTATAAGGCCAGTACAAGCATCACTAATTTGAGCTTTATACAGCCAACAAAGATAACGACATACGTTCATATTTCAAAATAATTGACCCTACGAAATAAAAAGACTTTTTTTTTTCGATATTAGATATTTAGATTCAAAAGCTTTTGCACTGTTAAATGTTTCAATTTTTTACTTCCTTTTACGGGGTAAAAAGGAAGTAATCACGAAAAATTATCAATTATTAATCGTGTAATCACGATCAATTATTAATCGTGTAATCACGAAAAATTTCGGGTATCATATTTCAAGGAAAATATCCATTTTGACCGCTATCGAATGCAATTTAACGACGTTTTTGCGTGACATCTGTACGTAAGGACAGAATAACAGACTCTTTTCCCCAAAAATAATTAGAAAACTGATTTAAAATGGATTCTGAAGAGAATGTTTCGTGGCGTCTGTGCGTATGTACGTATCATGTATGTATGCATGTACGTATCTCGCATATCGCATGTACGTACGTATGTGTGTATCATGTACATGTATTTATGTATCTCGCATAACTCAAAAACGAGTAACCTCAGAACGTTGAAATTTTGTATATAGTACTGCTATAACATGTAGATGTGCACCTTATATCCATTCTGTTACTCGGCTCAGTGATCTGAATATCTTTATTCTTATATGTTTGGAAATTGTGCTTTTTTTTTGCTTTAAAAATGATGAATTGTGTTATTCCTATCTTCCGTTTAAAGTTTTTACGCCCTTAGTAAATCTGCATGCAATATTTGTAGAATTATCAATACTTTAAAAGTTTTTAGGTGCAGCTAAGCCTAATTATTATTAACATAGCAGCCATATTTGTTTACATTTGAAACTTAGCAGAATAGTGGCTTTGTTGCCAATCTAGAGAAACTAAGCTTCGCAACAACAAAGATAGCGCCTTTTTTTTATTGCGAATTAAGTCGTGCTTAATTCATTCTGGAATTTATTCGAGGAAATAAGTGCTTTAAGATTTACTTCGTAATTTTTAATATAGCTATTTTGAGTTTTCATGTATTTTTGCCATGTCGCGAACTGAGAACTAAATTAATTGAATGAGAAATACTGAATCGTCTGTGAAAAACTGTTTCTGTTTTTTGTTTGTTTAATTTCTTTTACACATCGTTTTAGATATATTATAGTACTTGAACAGAACATGTGGCAACGATTAGGTAATTCTCCAGATGATATACATAATTTTTGTGCATTCTGAGTTATACACAGAATGAGATGTAACGCTGTTAAGTGAACCTAGCGCCAGAGTGTCGCTCTGGTAAACAAATATAGTGAATTTTAAAGAGTGCATTTATTCTAGTTTGGTCGACGAAATAGATTTAATTCAATCCAATAAGTTTAAATAAAATGCAAGAAAAATGCGTATAATTTAATATTCTGTACAAGGAAGTCATGTGGTATACACATCAGATTTTTTTTTTTTTGCAACAAATACATAATTGACACGCATTCGCGGGCAGTGGCGGCTCGTAATAAGCACTGTGGAACTGCAGCACCCCCTATTTCCACTTATTATTATTTTTAATATTTAATATAATGAGCCGTTTTTTCTTTAATTTTTCTTTATACTTCTACAATATATAATCCTTAAACTTAATGTCAATAGCCATCCTCCAGTTTATAAAAAAGGTACGAAAGTCTTTGTATGGAACTGCGGGCTTCGCAGTTCCAACGGCGTGGTGTTTGGTTGATTTGCGCATGTGCACAGAGAAAGCAGCACTCGAACCACCCAGCGAGAAGAGCACTCTCGCTCTTGCAGTGCCGAAATTCTGGAAACGTGATTACCTTTTACTTCGCACGTGTGGTATTTTGTTGTTTTGCGCATGCGCACTTAGAAAGCAGCGTACGAGGCCGAGAGAAGAGCACTGTCGCTCTTGCAGTGCCGTTTTGGAGGTGTTTCTTTTTTTTTTTTACTCCGCGTGTGCTGTGATTAAAAAATCATGCACCATATTTCTTGGTTAGATTATTTTTCAGCTATTCTATTTGATTCATTTTTTTCGGTTCTTTTATTTTACAGAAAACTTTAACCATGTCCTTGCATCCTCTAGTAATAAGTTCTGTGACTGTGAGTCAACTTCAAGAGCTTTCGTTTCCACAGCTGTCTCTCCATGAGAAAATAACAATTAAGAAAAGAGGTCGTTGAACAACTGATATTCTAATCTGTCAGCCAGACATAAGAAACAAGAAGAAATATATTCGTAGTTTCAATTCTGAATGGTACCAACGGAAAAATTGGCTTTGCGGTTGTCAAGTAAAAAATGTTCTGTTTTGCTTCCCGAACTTGCTGTTTGGAGGTGATGTAACGTGGACAAAAGACGGTTTCAGAAATATAAACAAAATGAAAGGAAACACTGAAAAGCATGAGATGTCAAGGAAGCATGTTGATAATGTAGTTTTACTGCACTTTTAGGAATCGTTAGTATTAAGAAGAAACTTAGTGAGGGATACAGACTTTCAGTCAATGAGCATAACATAAAGGTTAAAAAGAACCGTGAAATTTTGTGCAAAATAATAGACTGTATTTTCTTTTGTGGAAACTTTGAAACTTCCATACGTGGACATGATGAAAAAGACGATTCAGTAAATCCAGGTGTATTTAGAGGATTAACCAGGTGTATTTAGAGGATTATTTTACTTCTAAATTAGATTCAGATTTGAAGAATCACTTAGAAACTAGAGCAGTCTTCAAAGGTGTTTCTAAGACCATTCACAGATACTTGACTGCCTTTTCAAACATATCATGAGGAGATAAGGAATGAAATTAGAAAAGCTTGTAGCTTTAATGGCTGATGACACAACAGATGTTTCGGAACACACTTGTTCTTAAATGGTCGAATGTATTGAATGGAGAAATATTTGAGAGTTTCTGGGGATTCTTTATTCCAGAAAATCAAACTGCAGATGGCATATCAAAATGTATTTTAGAACAACTGGACATAATCCTTCAGGGAAATGAACAAAAATTCATAGCTCAGACATTTGATGGTGCAAATGTCATGAAAGACAAAAAAGCTGGAGTTCAAGCAAAAATAAAAGCAGTTTATACTAATGCACATTTCATTCACTGTTATGCACATCAACTTAATTTAATAATGAGAAATGCAGCAAGTATTTCACGAAACGGAAAAATATTTTTGTCTAACATTCTGGCTATTCCAACATTCTTTTCAAGATCACCGCAACGTGTGTCCATTCTAAGGAAGCATATGGCCGTTAGCATTCCATGTTCCTTCCTCCACAAGGTGGAACTTCAGCATACGGACCATAAACAGAGTTCATGAAAATTTGCAACCTTTAAAAAATTGCCTTACTGAAATTCAGTCAACATCAAACGCAGATTAAATTATTGCAGAGGCAACAGTAATTTCAAAATATCTAAATGATGATAATTTCAAGTTTTGGTTAGAGCTTTTTTATCAGATTATGCCTCATGTTGAAATAATATATAACCAAATACAATTCAGAAAAATTAGTGTGTTTAAAGTTAATGAATATATCACAAATTTCAAAACTGCTATTTTAGAATTAAGAAACTCAAAGTACTGTGAGAATTCTTCAAAGACACTGATGGCAGAAGCTAAGGAAATATGTGACTTTATATGTATTGATATAATGGAAAGACATTCTTCCACTAAACACTTAGCAGCTGCTAAATTGTTCAAGCTTCGCTAGTTTCAGGAAAGAACATCTTGCAGAATAAATAGTACTGACCACTGAAGCATATCCAATGACTGACAAAGAAAAGTTTGAAACTGAACTAAAAGTATTTTATTGTAGGTCTGATATTCATGAATACTGCAAATTAATTGAGCTACTGAAATTTATCTTGGAAAATAATCCAGATGATGTTCTTAGTGAAATTACGAAACTGATAAAAATTCTCTTGACAGTTCTTGACAGTTCCATCAGACGCAGAACGCTGCTTTTTAACAGTGAAAAGAATAAAAGCAAGAAAGAATAAAGAAGCACTATGAATTCGGAGAGACTAAATGCGCTTGCAATGCTTTCAACAGAGAAAAATTTCCTCAGTTGTCATCCAGAGATCAAGGAGAAAATTATTGATCTTTTCGCGCAAATTAAAACAAGAAGAATGGATTTCATTTTTAAATGAACAGATAAAGATTGGACTGCAACAATTTAGGTTAAAGTAATTAAGAAGTGTTTAATTTTTCTCTTGTAAGATTTCATGGAAGTTTCAAAATAAATTTTCTTTTTATACATGTTTGTTTCCATTTACACAATTTTAAAACAAAAGTTAAAATTTTTTGTAACAGCACCCCCACTAATTTTAGCTACGAGCCGCCACTGTTCGCGGGCCGCATAAAATTCTTTTAGGGGCCGCATATGGCTCACAGGACCATTGCCCTAAGAATGTGCTTATTTTGTTTAATGGTTGATTCAGCACCGTCTGTGACATAATAAACTGTAAGAAACATAACTGCGCGTATGCCTTCTAGATGACTGCAAGAAATATTAAATGCGTTTATTATCCCTCGCAATCTTGGCGGTATCAAGTGTTTCGCAGCAGACTTAGGTAACTTTAAACTGGGAGCTTACATACAGCTTTGGTTTCTTAGACTTTGCGGTCTTGTGGCGGTATCTAGTGTTTAGCAGCAGAACTATTTCGGTAACTTTAAGTTGGGCAAACAGTATCTCAAATGTCTAATTCATTGCGCCATCTAGTGTTCCAGATGAAAACTATTTTGTTGTCTTAACAAATTTAAGAAGCCAGGCATCACTAAACTGAGCATTATACAGCCATAAAAAAATAAAGGCATGCGTCCACATTTCAAAATAATTGACCTTACGAGACAAAAAGACTTTTTCTCTCCGATGTTAGATATTTGGATTCAAAAGCTGCTGCATTGTCAAATGTTTCATTTTTAGTCCAAAGGGGCTTTGCCCCTGAAGGACTATTGTTTTTGTTTTGCGGTTTTGCGTCGGAAACATTAAAAGTCTGAATCACTTTTCAAAGTGTTGCCATCAAATCTTGCAACGCTGTATTACCTTTAAAGAAATTAAATAATGAAGAATCTGCATAAATGTATATATATTTCTCCAAATGTGATAAAACAACGGCGGTACCTAGAGCCATCCAATTTTGAATAACGTGTAAGTTTCCACCAGAATAGGCGCATCTGGAAGACCAAATTTGGAATTTGAAATTTGTTTTATAATCTATTTCATATTTTGTAAAACTTTAACGAATTTTTGATGAACAAACTCCAAACGATTTAAAAACGAGCAATAGCAACACTCAACGGGAAAGGAGAGAGAGAGTAAAAAAAAAAAAAAAAAAACATTTTTATCTCCACCGCTTGCGATTGTGTATCGGAAATTCTAAGGATATGTTCATTTTAAAATTATTTTGCGATATTGCTGTTGAACTGAATTTTATGATTTAAATGCGAAGAACATGATATGCAATAAATAAAGGTAACGTCCAAAACTTTGAAGAGCGCCCTTTTGGACGTAATTTAAAATCTGAAACCTTTCAGATTTATTTATTTTTTTTCCCACTAAACTAAACTGCGATGGTCTTTGTTATCATGAATTACATTTATCTTATTTTAAACTTTGTCTGAGTAGGAGAAATACCAGAACCGGTGATGCGAACCGGTGCTGCATCGGGCGGCAAAAATTTTAGAATTAAGTGAAGCTTCGGGCAAAGAAAATTTAGGGATGACAAAATTTTTAGAATTTAGCGTTCGCGCTGGCCAGCATAATTTAGGGGCGGGAGTTTTTTTTTTTTTTTTTTAATTTTGGGAACTCCGAGCAGCAGGATTCAGGATCAAAGATTGCATCGGGCGACAAAGTACTACCAGAGCTCTGTATATGAGTATTATTTTCGGAATAATTATGCTGGAAAGTCGAAATTATATCTAAACTGTTTGGAAAAGGAATTTGACAGCTTTGAAAGAAAGAATAGAATATACATTCGATTCCAAATCATGTGTTGTTGTAGAACTTTATCATTATGTTCTGTTGCAGATGCCTAGCCAGAGGTGTCCCCTTGTCAATTATCTAAAGAAATTTGACAATTTTAGAAACTTCTCATGCATAATTTTTTTTTAAATTTCTTTCATCAAAAAAAGTTTTTAAATTTTGGTATAATTTATAAAATATATTTCAGTTTTGGCACTAATTCGACTGATTAGTAAGGATTTCAGATAACATTTGTTACAACTTTGTTTTTAGTTATCGAATTTGAAATGAGAAGTAAGAGTAAACAACGCATAAATCCTATGCGGCCAAGAAAATTTGACTTTGGGGGGGGGAAGGAAAAACAACTTTTTTTTTTTCAACCCAAAGGGCGTTAGCTCAGAAGGGCTATTAATTTAGTTTTGGCATTTTGTAGCGTTTCACTATAAACGGCGTTTCACTTTTCAAATTGTTGCCACCAAATATTATCGCTCTGTATTATATAAATTAAATAATGAAGAATCTGCATAACCGTATGTATGTTTCTCGCATTGTGATAAAACAGCGGTTCGTATAGCCATCCAATTTTGAATAACATACGTTTCCACCCGAATACGGACATTTGGAAGTCCACATTTTGAATTTGGAATTTGTTTCATTATCTATTTCATATTTTGTAGAGCATTTATGAGTTTTTGATTAAGAAACTCAAAGATTTCAAAGCGAGCAATGGCAACACTGTGCGGAAAATAAAACATTTTTATCTCTAGCGCGAGACTGTGTATCGAAAATTCTAAAGATATGCTTTTTTTAAATTATTTTGTGATACTGCTGTTGAATTTTATGATTTAAGTGCGCAGAACATGATATTTAATAAAAAGGTAACACACAGAAAGTTAAAAACGCCCCTTTGAGCGCAATATTTGAGGGTTTTATTTTATTTATTTTTTAAAATCCATGACACTTAGGGTTATAGAAAATATAATTAACCTTCATAATTCTTAGAGGTCCTAAAATTATTTTTTTCTCTCATTATTTTGAAAATTTAGCATTTGGAAATTTAGTTTGATTATTTGCCAGTTAAAAAAATATTTTAGAAGCAAGATGGGAATTATATTTGGCATTTTGGCTAGTTAATTTTTACTGCATTAAATAACCCTCGATTTTCATTACAGCACAGAAGGTAACAAACGAAAAAAAATTGCTTTTAAATTTAAGCTTAAATTATTATAACACTTAATTTTATTTTATAATCAAATATTTAAAATATTTTTCCCTACTTTACTTTGTTCTGATTGATTTTTTAAATAAGTGGAGTTTCTTGGAAGTTTAGAAATTCATTCAAGCATCTCTTTACGCTCCAGATTTTTGAAACAACTACTATACAATTTTAGTCCGAAATGGATGTTAGTCCCGAACGGGATATTAGTTTCGAACTGCATTTTGCGTCGAAACACTTAAATGCGTTGTATCACTTTTCAAATTGTCGCCACTAAATATTATCACCCTGTATTATATTTAAAGAAAATAAATAATGAAGAATCTGCATGAATGAGGCATGTTTCTCGTACTGTGAAAAAGCAACGGTACCTAGTCAGCAAATTTTGAATAAGGTAGTCCTCCGCCCGAACATGGAACGAATTTTTTATTAACAAATTGATGTCAAACAAACGATGTCAAAGCGAACAGTGGCAACACTGTGTGGAATAAAACATTGTTTATCTCCAGTGCCATGAATCTATTTATCAGAAATTCTAAATATTTGTTGTTTTTAAAATTATCTAATTTTGCTGTCGAATCGAATTTTATGTGGCGTGACCATGGTATTTATTGAATAAAGTTAACACACAAAACGTTAAAAATAAAAAAAACGAATAAAAGTTCGTAAAGCCATCTTAAGTAAAAAAAAAAAAATGGAGTATTGATAAACTGAGAAAAGACTGAAAAAAATGTATTGCAACACTTAACGCTATATCGGAAATTCTAAATATATGCTTCTACGCTGCTCTTAAACGTTTCGTAATTTTGCTCTTGAACTGTATACGGCGTAAGTACGAATACATTGATGCTTAATAATAAAGCTAAAAAGATATTATATATTTAAAAAAAGTGCATTCTGCAGAAATATTCTTTCATAAGTCATGAGTAATTTTTAAACTGCATTAGCAAATAACAAATGCCGTGAAACTCACCAGCTATAAAATTACTCAAATTTCTACTTTAGAGTGGTATTCATTTTGAAAATATTTTCTTCGCGTTTCGAAAGAATCCGACAAAGCCTTTGTCTGAACTGAGTGTTCGGTGCATATTCTTGGCAAACATCTTCGTGAAAGTACTTGAGTCCTGATCTGGAACAGGGAGCTGAATGCAGCTATGTTCTGTGGTAGAATATTGTGATTAAGTGGTAGAAGAACTGCACTTTAAAGGGATTTAAAATCCTCTTTTATTAAATCACAATTATTTACAGCCACTTCCCAATTCGGGAGGGATACAGAAAATAACGACCGCCACTGAACAATCAAATTAATTTAAACTAAAACTAATTAGAAATTAAAAAGTCGTTGCTCACAGAGCTATAACGCGAGGTTGGCCTCTAAACTAAAGGGTGCGTAGCAAGATTTAACTAATACTGACGCACTTGGAATTAGTTCAATAAGTAATCACGTAACAGCGCTACGGCTTAGAATTTAAATACTAGCTGGTCAGGCGAACGTTGAACAGAGTAACAGTGGTCTGAGACTAAAAGTTCTCTCACACTGAAAGGTTTCTACCTTTTGTTTAAATACCACTTGGCTCCACTTCAAATTAGCATAAAGCTGAAACGCGTGCTTATTCTAGAGGGAAGTTGAAATGAGAAGAGATAGAAAGAGTCAAATTAAAATAAAACTTTGTTAGTTTAACTAAAACCTTACATACTTCCCGCCAGAATTGGCAAAAGTTGAATTACTTTGGTCCAAACGGACCATGTTCAAACTTGCAATTCTAGAAATACTCAAAAATTTAACTCTTCGAAACTTAGGCCAACCTTTACAGAAAAATAGTTCTTGGTCAATTTACAGACGAAAACTTGATTTATACATAACTCTTCATCTGTTTTCAGTACTATGTTATTTTCGTCTACATCTTTCTCCTTCCAGCAAAATCTAGAAGGAAAGAAATTTTAGTATAACATAATAACAGTAAGTTCTAGGTAACAGGCTTCATTTTCTTACCCGTGTAAATTCGCACACACACATTATCATTCAAGCAAAATTTAATTCTTCCCCCAATGCTCTCCACCGGTGTTGGATGAAAAGCGAACCGCAATTGCGGGTTTTTTGTGTTCGGGGGTGTTCAAATCTCCCACCTACGATCCACTAACATTAGTTAGAACTTGACATAACGAGACCTCAAAAGACGCCCTATAACCTGCTAAACCTGAGGTTCTAACTAGCTTCATGTCTAACACTTTAGGTGTATTTGGTGAAGAGCCTTTTAACACTTGCATTCTAAAATTACTCAAACTTTAACTTTTCATGCATACAATTCGTAGTTTGCACATAGAATGCTTCATTCAAAATTGACTTTGCATCTAACGTGCGTTGATGGCATAATACTATTTGTTACATTTTATGAAACTTAACAATTGCATACCAATCACGAGATACAATATGTACGTTAAATTTCTAAGTTTACAGCAAGTGCTTCATATTCTTTTTCTTAAAAGTACTTTTCTGAAACATCGCATTACACTGAACTAATAGTCTATAGACTAAATCGTGTTTTTCCTTTTACCGACTTTTCATTCTAAAAATTTTACAAGTCTTTCGACAAAGCATAATACAAAATCATTTAGTTAACATTTTCGCAGCAATTCATTGCTTTTACAAAACTAATGTTTTTACAATGCTTCAGAATCTATTTACTTTACAAACATTAAGTAATTTTAAATTTTTGCAGAATTACAATTTTAAGCAAAAACCTTTTTCAAGATAAGTAATCATTTATCGCCCATTTGGCGTAAAACTCAACCTCGCTTGAGGTAAAAAGAGACCCTGCAACTTGCAGTAACACTCGAAAATTAACTAAACGTTGGAATAAGAAATACTAGTTATCTTGTTGTGGTCAGCCATTCTTTTCTTGGCCCAATCCTTGAAAGTTGGGTAGATTGTAGCTTGGACCAGTCTCCTTCACTTTGGTTGTTGACCCTTTCCGGCTTGTTGCTCATCCCTCTTTCTTTTATATGTCCCTCTTTCCATCCTGGGGTACTTGCGCTGGGGAGGAAGGTGATCCGCTGGACGTTTGTTCGGCTGGGCCCTTTTCTCCTGGGCCCTCGTTCGTCGCTGCTCCTGGCTCCTGCTGTATTCGGAACGTTGATCATCAGCCTGCAACCGAGGCTACTTTCCGATGTTTCTGCTGTCCTCTTGGCTACTTTGGGTTGGCCTTGCCCATTGTGCTTTGGTCTTTTGTTACTTGTTGAACTTGTATTTTTCGACTTCTTTCTTTTAAATCCACCTCCACTTGTGGTTTTTCGTTTCTTATTTCTTCTACTTTGTTGAGGGGGAGGCTTTCTTTTTCTGGCCTTTCGTTGCCATTGCTACTTGGCTCCACTTCAAATTAGCATAAAGCTGAAACGCGTGCTTATTCTAACGGGAAGTTGAAATGAGAAGAGATAAAAAGAGTCAAATTAAAATAAAACTTTGTTAAACTAACTGTTATTTTAGTTAAACTAAAAATCTTACACTTCTTTTCTTTTTGTCATAAATTACTCTTTGTTTTTGTCAACTGCCTATTAAACTTAAATTCATCCAAAAGATTTAGTAAATTATATCCCGATATTAGAATTAATTTCGAAGAAATGACATATGCAGAGAGGATTCGGATCTCTCTCTTCTTCAGGCTGATCAGTGGTTGAGCGGCTAAAATTCTTAACACTGCGTTCTCGGGGTTCTAAGTCTGATTCTCAAGGCTATAAGTCTGATTGATTTTCGTTAATCATCTTTCCTAGTTAGTTAATCTTGCTGTCGCCTTTCGGCATATGTTTGACTCACCGTAGTGCCAAAATAATAAACAATAAATTATTTAAGCATCGTTTAATAACTTGCTTTCATTACATTACTTTATTATAGTGTTACGTTTTTCTCTCTTCTTTTTCTTCGTACGTATGTTAGGCGGGTTCGTGGATTTGGAGTAAATAACGACAACGACATTTGCTGGAGTATCGAAACACACTTTATTTGCCAGTATTTTTCAAGACAGCTCCAAAAACACTTTTACAGTCGTCGAAGAACTACTATAAAGATGCTGGAATAATCAGCAACACAGACTTCAGAATATCATGCTATAACGGTGAAGACAGAACGCAAGAGTTGGACCTCCGTCCTGGGGCTGCCTTTCGGGGTGAGCTGTCCATGCTCCTGAGACCCCGTTGCCGACGACGCAGACCTACAGTCCCGGCCCGGCCCTATGAAAGGCAATGGGACACGTAGTCCCCGTATCGAAACTATGAAGGCCAAATCCCCGCCGACAAGGTCGGTGATCTCCGATCTAGCTCCACACACAGCCAGCAGCTCTGCTGACTCTGCTCTATCATTCTCGGAACTCTACGTGCTCTCGAGACTCTCCACGCTACAACTCGCGATGCACTCGACGGTACACTGGAGTGCAGATCCCGACTCGGTTCGGTCGTTCTCGAAGCTCAACACACTCTAAGATGAAACTCGACAATGCACTAACTCACGATGACCTAAGAGAGTCTTTCGATGCATTCGACGACCAACTCGGCACTAGACTACGAGACACTCGCTCTCTGACTGACTATCTCTGACGGTCTTCTGTCTAGTCTAATAAGATTAATTGGAGAAGAAATTGAGTTGAAACTTCTTTTAAAATGAGTTGTAAAAAGCCCTATTGGACCTTAAGTATAAATTGTCCATTAGTGTCCAAAAGGGGGCAAAAAAGTCTTACGAATTTTAAAAGGCAAAAATAAATGAAAAAGGAAAAGGGGGTGGGCAATGTAAAAGTTTCGGTTAATCTTAATGATAGGGAAAAAAATGCTGCATAGTCTTACCCTTAACGAATTGATAATTTTTTGTTTTCTGTCCATCAAGAAAGGAGCTCATTAGCAACTTTAAGCTATCACAAAAAATAATGAAAGAAGAAAAGCATTGTATGATGGTCATAATTCATACAATCAAAAGGATGATGCTTAATATCACTGCAAATTAATTGTAAATATTTCCACAATCATTGCAAAATTTCATGAAATCTCAAACAACTATTTTAAAACATGTAAAATCAAAACTTAGATTGCAAAGACATCAAACTGTTTCTTTCAAACTGATGTAACGCGATGTCAGTCAAACTAATGCACTAACATTGTGTAATTTTCAGATGCTTTGCTGGATAAAATAGCAGCCTTTCAAGGTAAATGCAGTACTCATTTTTCAGTGCACTGTTATAACGGACATCCAAATCTATAATATACTAGTCAAGAGTTACCTTTACAATATTTACGTAGGTATTACTAAGTATTGAATGTTTTAGATACCAAACTGACAGTATTTCTATCGAGGTCTCCAGACTACGAGTTCATTGACGCAACTACAACAGCGTAAACGGTACCTTTCTACGTAGCTGCAGGTAACTTTAATTATTTTTCTGTTTACCTGCTTTGTAATGCTCGACAATGGTAGATAAAAGATCATCTTAAGATGCTTTATGTCAAGACCTGCTCTCATTCTCTCCAAAATTACAAACCATCATTGATATCACTTTAAATAGAGTCCTATATTTTAAAATAAATTTATTTAAAAAATAAATCTGCAATAGTTTTCGATTTCGACCTTCGCAAGGAAACTAATTCTATCCATTTGGAACGTGATGAACTAGTAACAGCAAAATAAGTTTTCATATCTTTCATATCTAGGATATTGTCCTAGTTCCTGGAGCTTAAATCAAAGCAGATTTAAACTTCTCAAAAGCTGTATTCACTTCCGCTGGCTAATTAAACTTTGTCTTTTTACTTTTTAAACTTAACAAATGCTCTGCAATTTTTGGGAAGTCTTTAATGGCAATCCTAAAATGAGCATAAGCCCCCAAACGACGCAGACTCTTTGCCTATTTGACAGTGGTTAATTTTTTTAAAATTGAAATTGTTTTGTATTCCTCTGTTTCAATCCCTCGAGCCTTAATCAACTTTGTACTCCAAGTAACGAAGTATTACGGAAGATTGTTCCTTTTATCTATCTCAACTGTGTCTGACGCGGCTGATGCTACTCGCACCAACATTAACCACGCATGCGCATTGAGTTGTCAGTTCCAGATCCGTCATTTGAACTGAATCAAAAAGAACGAATCCTAAGTACGCGAACTGCCTAAGTCTGTTGTAGTGAGCCTTTTTTTCCAAAAAAAGAAAAAAAAAAGGCGGATCACTATTTTGGCATAGTTTATCATTTTTTAATCTTTTGAAAGTTGGCGCCTTTCAAAACATTAGAAAGGGAAATGTGTTCCTTTATATATATATATATATATATAAAGAAGGAACACATTTCCTTTATTTATGGATATGTAAAAAAGGGCAGATTTTTATATTCGCAATGTTTATCGTTTTCCTGAATGGTTGGAATAGTTTAAATGACTGGTTTGGGGGGCTAACATCTTGTTTACATTTTCTATGCTTCTTATAATACATTTAGATTCAAAGATGTGTTTTACACAATCAAGATTTTAACTTATTCCTCTTTGAAATTTTTCGCCTGAGAAAAGATAATAAAAATTAGGCTGAGTATTCCTGCGCCGAAAATTTAGACGTGAAATAATTTAAAAGTGATAAAATCAACTATTAAATGAACAATTAATCATATATTACTGGTTATCAACAATTTTGTATGCTTGTTTAATTTTTGTTTGGAAATACTGGTCATTTTCAATGTACATAAAATATTTCAAAGAATTTTGAAATATTAGTACAAAGACATTAATAAATTAAATTTAAATAAATAATGGGCTGTAATTTAAAAGACAAAAATAATTTAATGTAAGAGATTTAGATTGAAGAATTTGCACACACAAATTAATTCAGATTTCATAAGGTTTTATTTCATAAATAACTTTGATTTTGAAATATGGCATTTGAATCTATAAACATGTGTGGACACCGAAAAAGTGATGCATATATAAGAGCATTATAATTTTCAATAAGTTTTCTTATTGAATAATAAATTTTGACAGTTCTCTGCTATAAGACTAGGGTCTAAGTTTACATAAAATTCCTCTGTTAAATGAAAGAATTTAAGTAATTTCTGCATCCTTTTTGGTCAAACATCAAAGATTTTAGTAACTAATTACACGTTATCACTTTTCTGAACATTACCATGTATATATATTGACCTCGTCTTTGTAACTGATATTATTACTTGCAAATTATTCTCTTACATATTCACTATACATATTTTGGTGAATATTTATAGTGACACCATGTGTGTTGTACTTCATTAGCTAATTATTTTATTTGTTATAGATTATACTACTTCATTTTAAGGTAGAACACTACCTATTTGATTGCATTACATTAATTTTGGAATCTAGCAGCATTATCTATATTTATTGCATTGTATTAAATTATTCTCTATTATTGTATTAAATTATTCTCTATATTTATTGCATTGCATTGTATTTATTGCATTTATTGCATTGCATTGTAAAGAAATTATATTGTAAATAATTTGTAAATATGTAAATATGTATATTTAATCAATACTGGATTCTTTACTTTTACTAATAAAGGGCCAACTCTCTTCAAAAGTCTCAATTGTAGCCCGATTTGAGTGAAGATTTAAGTTTTCTTCTTTTCTTCTTTTCTTTCTTTACTTTAGCCAGTATTTAATAGAGTTTTGATTTACTAGTAGGAATCAATCAACTTTTAATTTTTTTAATTTTTTTAATTTTTAATTTATATAAAAACTTTATATCAGTATTTTAGCATTTTTTCTAAAAACTAAACTTTTAAATTAAAAAATTTTTCTAGCAATTATAAATTAAAGTTTTACAATTTGTAATTTTAAAAAAATTTATAAAAATTTCATTGAAATTTTCGCACATTTTTTACACAAATTTTCAACTACACACAATTTACATTACTTGCACATTTTTTGCAAAATTCCTACACCAAATTCCAACTTTTCCCAAATAAAAAAATTATTTAAAATTTAAAAACTAGAATTACTACTTTACCCGCAAATTAATACTTTTTTTAATAAAATTTTTTAAAATTGGCTCAGCCACACTCCATTACTAAATAGTTGGTTAGTTAAAACAAAAATTACAATTGCATGTCTAGTTAATTTAAATTTAAACATGCATTACTGATCTTTAGGAAATGAAAATAAATATTTATGAATTTTTGAAATTAATTTTATTAAATAATTTCTAAATCACAAATTGCAATTTTTGCCCTCTACTCCACTTTATTTAGCGCCCTCTATTAATTTAAAGAGTACAATGCAATTTGGCCCTCAACTCAACTTTACTTTCACGCCATCTATTAACTTGTACAATACTTTTACCCAATTTTGGTTGGTAAGTTTAAATTAAAACTTTATATTTACTTGCTTTTAATTTTAATTTTAATTTTTTTCAGTATTTATTATGTAGTTTTTAAGATTTTTCGAAAAATTTAATAATTGAAAATATTTAATTTCTTCTTTTTGTATAGTTTCGGTTTAGATTTCACTTAATATTTTAAATATTTTTTAATAATATGCATATTCGTGTCGGGGAGGTTTTATGTATACAAGGGTTTCTAAATTTTCTAAAATTTAATTAATTTTTTATTTTAATTTAATTAATTTAAAAAAATTTTTAAATAAAATTTTTTAAAAAAATTAGAAAAATTTAATTTTTCTCGAAATGTTTCACTATTTATGATTACTCCTGGTTTTTAATTTCTCCAACCAATTAGGTGGTAAATTTTTTTGAATGTTCTTTACTTTTGGTTTTAGTTTTTACTTTTGGTTTTAACTATTACCCTGGAATACATGAATGACGAAACACGAATTGAATGATTGGGGAGCTAGGTTTGGAGGCAACTTCCCCTTGATAAGTCTGTCTCCGGCCTACTCAGCAATCATTCATGTATGCATTTTAATAAAATTTAGTTTCATTTTTATTAATTAGTAGAATTTTTTTCAAGTTTTGGTTGAACTTGATTTACTTATGCTACTGAATTTAAATGATATTATAGATTAGTTCATAATTAGCATTAATTTGTTTACACAATTTCTGTTTAAATTATAATTTTTATCTTTAAATTACTATTTTAAGTAATTACTGTTTACTATAATTTATTGCATTGTATTATATATTGTGATCTAGCATATTTACTGTCACATATTTCATTATTGCTACATTATATATATTATTACTACACTGTATTTATATTATTGTTGTATCATAATTATATTATTAAGCAGCTGACCTGTGCGATTGATATAAATAATGTGTGATCATTATGATTTAAATTAGTTATGCATGGTTAAAACAACATGTAATAATTAAATGTCATATATTTGTAAAACCATTCTATGAAACACATTTGTTGAACATAAACTGTTAATCAGCTTTATATCAGCAGTTTGTGTTATAAATTAGTAATTAGAAAATTTGACTGTTACTTATTGCTTTAAAAGAAATTTGGATTTTCTTTGAATGTCAACGTTCCCATTAACACACATTATTTTTAAATAATTAAATTAAAAATATGAAATAGAACTCAGACAATGCATTCTACAAATTAGATAATTTTTAATTAAGTAATAAAAAGGTTTCAAATCAATATATTTTGCAACAAATGACAGGTATCTACAGTTTGGACAAAACCAATATTTGAATGGTGGATAAATTACAATATTTTCACAAGTCCAGTTATACCAATTAAGGTACAAATGAGACTGAATACAATTATATTCTAAATCTTCTAAACAGTCACAGCATTTCCTCCCCGTGCAAATGATTGCATCTTTTAATTGTTCAATTATCAGGAAAGCATCTGGTTGAAAAAACTTTCGAATAGATTCAATTTTTACTATTTTATCTCTCATACATTGCATAGGTACAGTTTGTGGAATTATACATACTTCACCCTCTTCAATTAATTTGGTAGAGCTCGTTTGGCTGCTGTTAAGCGCTCGTTTGGCAACTCTTGAATCCGCAAAATAATTTAGTTCAACCTCAAGTTTTTCCTTATCCGTCTTGTTTTCAAATGTTCGCACACGCAAAATTTAAATTTGTTTTTTATCTGCCCTCGGTTCAAAACAATAGCAGTTTCGGCAACAATAACTAAAATTTAATTAACAAAGAAATCGCATATAAGGAAGATAAGATGAGTGAAACTTGTAAGATCGTTGAATGAAAAAAGCTGTGCGCATGCAGCTGCCTTACGGCAAATCGGCCTAAAATGCTTGCACCTGGACTGACTGTGCGCATGCGTTAACGTAGGTGGTGCTAATAGCCTCTAGATGCTGTTCGCACCGTCGATGTGATTAGCCACTGCGGTCTGACGCGGATTTACTGTAAAAGTATAAACTCGAGAAACAACAATACCTTTCAGAGTAAATCACTTGAAAAAAATAAAGATGTATTTAGATTTCTGTTAAAGCGCCAAGAATCAAGAATAAATGATTTTCATGCATTTACATAGCCTAAACAAATGACTAGAACTGAAGTTTCTGTTAGTACGCATGAGCAGAGAGAATGTGTGTTAGGGAGAAAGACAGCAAGTTATTTACAAAAAAACACTGCAGTGAAATTCATTATCTAAGTTTCAAATTCAGATGAGGAATGAATTCATCAATAAATTGCATGTTAACACCTAAAGAAGGTTTGAGTAATTCATGATCTTAAGGCCCACTAATGCGGCCTGTATTGTAGTAATGGTAATGAGAAGATGGTTTGGTTCGGTTTAATTCATTATAGCTATAAAGGAGGGATGCCTTCGTGGAGGATCCTCTGAGGGGAACTGGTTCGTATACACGTGACACATGGGGAAAACTACGAAAGCGCCAATAAAGCTAGCCCGTTCGCCGTGATTCGAGCGCCGGATCGAACTAAAAGATCGAATTTACAGCTCGGCCTCTGACGGACCCAAAATAATGAGATAAAGAAGGATGATGGCGTGCAATCTTGAATTTGAAAAACAACTACTGGTTAGATGACTAGGGATAGTTTCTTAAATACACTAAAAATAAATCTTTAAGCCTAATATAATTAATAACGTTGCTTCAAAAAGGCATCCTCTCTCCATGACCCAAACAAGCAGGATTTCCTTTCGTTAGCCAAATTTTTCTTATTTTTCCATTCAAAATATGCGTATCAAAAAGTATTTAGCACTGTGACGTAATTTCTTATATTTTCAAGCGTTGAGTATTTAAAAAATATGAAAAATTCTACATATTTATTTTAACTGATGCTGCTATATGTATATATATATATTTCAATTAATAATTTCCATTATACATACATAATATATATAT
>KK122473.1:671444-766807 GCA_000611955.2 Stegodyphus mimosarum | reverse complement strand
TGCATAGAAATATAAATATATATTGCATAGAAATATATAAATTTCTATGCAATATATATTATAATAACAAATTATTATAATATATATTGCATAGAAATTTATATACATATATATTAATAGAAATTTCTGTGCAAGCTATATTACAATAGTAGTTAACAGAATTATTAATAAAGTGTATATTAATTAATCTCATTTACTATTAACGAAGAACGATGAAATGAAACGAAGTGAATTCGTATCAGTAAAGAAGACTTCAAGTTGTCCATTCCGTAAGGGTTGTGGAAATAAACACGTGGAAGATTAGGTAATGTATTTTATAAGAAATATGTAATGTAATCAGCTAACATATGATTTAGAAATGAAACTTATACATTTTTAATATTTTTTAGACATGGGTCGTGTAATTAGGAGTCAGAGGAAAGGTGCTGGTAGTGTCTTTAAAAGTCATACCAAACATCGGAAAGGAGCACCAAAATTACGTGCTGTAGATTTCGCAGAAAGGCATGGATATATTAAAGGAATTGTTAAAGTAATTATATTTTAACGTAATCATAATTTTTTTATTGTTTTGTTTTAATAATTAAAATTTTTTTTTTCTTCATATCCGAAAAATGGCGCTTTGGGTGAAATCGAGCGGCATATTTTCTTACTTTTGTAATAGTAGTATTAATTAAATGTTGCATTATATTAATGTAATTTATATACCCATTACATTTGTATCATGAATATAAATTTGTGTTCATTTGGTTCTTAGGTTTAAGATTACGGCTGTAAGTCAGTAAAGTTAAATAAATGATTTCAAGCGGTAAGATTGTTGTATATGTTTATAGGAAGAAAATCCATTTAATATCTGCGAGCATTTGAGTGACATTTGATTCAGTTGTCTATTAAATAATATTTTATTGAATAGGTATGAGCAGAACATGACTGTTCTGTGCATTTTAGGTTTTATAAATAGCAGATTCGTTTGACCCTAATCTGGCGTCTTAATCGTTGATCTCGTGATTTTTTAAAAGCGAAAAAGGTTGGGTGTATAGTGCCATATGTTTTTTCTATTTGTTATGTAATTCAGTTGCATGTATGTCAGAGTATCATCTGATAATACTCTTACTGATCTGATCATGCTCATATTGTAGTCTTCAAATATTTTGTTTTTCAGCATTGTACCTAGGGCTTTAAGAAGATAAAATTAATACTCTTCCTCAAAACTTAGTTGAATACAGTCTTAAGATCATAAAGGATTGACATCATCCTCTTTTATTTTTCGGTTATTCACGAGAACTTTTTTTCAAAATAAAGCTGAAGATCTTAGAATGTCTAATTAAATGTTAATATATTTTACATCAGTGGTGTGTTTCAAGTAGTTAATCTGAATCATGCATAATAAAATCAACTAAAGTCTTTTAGAGTTAATTTGAAATTTTGTCGCTGCTCAGCGTGAAAACCTCTTTCTCCCAGTTTCTAAGATTTCATGTTTGGTAGCTGTATAATACACTGCTTACAATTAAGGAAAAATGATGATTACTCAAAAAGTTATATGTAGAATTTAATGAAACTGAACCATAGTATACAACTCATAGTATGGTATTAAATCACATGAAAAGAAATTACCACATCGTTATGGTGTTATAGATACTACCATAACTGTACATAAAATGAACAAATCGTATGTGTCAGTTTGGTATAGAAAAAATTACCTTCGGTATGGGGTATAATCTACTCTTAGAAACAATATAGCACATAAAGCGATGTGTGGTGCATTTAATTATATGGTCTTTCAGTTCTACAGGATGTGAGAACCTCTTGCATGCATGGCAGGGGTCTGAGGAGCAGGATTGAGTGCAGCAATATGTCTTCATAAAGCTGTGTCATCCCTATCGTGCTCGATGAGATTCAGGTCCGCTGATCACTCATTATGCTAAATTGTTTTTTGCTGAAGATAATCATCCCTGTACGATCTACCGTTGTCGTCCCCTAGCAGGAAATCATCACTTATTGTTCTGAAATAAGGGCACACATAAATATCAAGCATGTTATGTCTATAGTCCTGAGCATTCATGGTTCTATGTGGAAAGACATGGAGGTCTGTGCATCTATCCAAAGAGATAATCACACCAAACACAGATGGTGCCTCCTCTGTGTGCATCTCTTTCACGAAGGTTTGATGGACGATAACAGGCTCCATATTCTCTACATATTCTATGCCTACTGTTGCATTGGAAACTAAATATAGACTCATCCATAAACAGAACAGCGTATCACTGATCAGCCGTCCAGTGGATATGTTAACGTTTCCTGCTATAACATGATGTGAGCTGCATGCAAATGGCTGGTTGCCTTGCATAATAGATTGCCTTTGTGAAGCCTTCTACGTGCAGTGGATGGTGATAGCAACCGTTTGGTGTCTGCAACAAGGGAAGAATGCGAGTTGAGTCAGAGATGTGGTTTTGTTCCTTCGGGTACATGTCAAATATCGGTCATCAGTGCTCATTGTGGTGGTTGGCTGTCCTTGTATGAACCTCTTGGATTCCGAATTTGTGCTTAAGAATTGTTGCCAAAATCTGTGAACCGCAGGACTTGCATTTAGCCATGTGGCAAATTATATCTTTGTTATGTGTGGTCTCCGAATAGCTCTCATGAATTCGCTACCCCAGATTTCTTATCTCAGTATCACAGTGAAATTTACAGGCTTTCTCTCAAACATGCAATTTTATGATCCACGCGGATAAACATTCCAATTGTAGTATCACTCGTTTGCATACTGTAGTTTTACCTAATTCTTATTTGACAGCATATTCAAAATTTACAATTTATTTCTGCAAAAAATCTCTTTTGATTATGCTTGGTAATTCAAATGTATTAGTAACGAAATATTAAATTTTCATTCTGACATTTATTCAAAATAATTCCAATATGAATTAATCACCAAATGATTTACCTTTAGCTTAAAATAAACAAACTATAAAAACTTTTTAAGTTGATCAAATTTGAAAACCTATTATCTTTTCTGTTATGCATTAAATCAGGGTTTGTACTGCCCTTAGAAGTTCTTAATTTAGGCTAAAATCTTGGCAAATAGGTATTTGATTAGTTAATGTTTGAATTCAGTCCTACTTTTAATACAAGTGATGTGAGTTTATATCGGAAGTAGTAGAGTTGCCAACTCTCCCGATTTACACCAGTTCTGCCAACCCAATTTACAGTATATTTCTCCCGCCTTATTAAAATTTCTCAAGATTTTTATGTAGCTTGGCTTAATACTTCAATGTTTGCATCCCACATAAAAGTGATTTGTGGTGTCTGAAAGCACGTTGTTTTTCTGTAGATTGCATAGAAAAGTAGTTTCATCAGTGAGAAATTATGGCCCGATTCTACTCTGTGAGTGAGAACATGTGTCCGAAAAACATTATGTTCCATTTCTTCAATGAGCATCAAGTGCCACTGCATGTCATCTGGCACATATTAGCCAATAAGCACAAAGCAAGATGGAGGTTATTTTGTTCATTTTGTCGCTAACCTGTGTGAACGTGCTATTGAGAAATAGTTTTAAGAAATTGCGATATTTCTTATTAGTTATGTCTTCAGAGAAAATGTAAAATACTCATGTACTTTTCAAGAATCGTACACAGATGACTTTCTTTCTAATATTTCCTCAAGGAAATGTAATGTATTTGGGATGTGTACCGTTTGTCATTGCGATTTTTCAATTTCGCATGGTGCGCCGATGTTCTGAAACATGTTCGTACACTAAAACACAAGGATAGTGCGAGCTCTATTAAAAAAAACGAAAAAAAAGTTTCATTGGAAACAAAGGACTAAAACATTAATGCAGAATGAACTATTTGCATTTATGAATTAATAACTGAACTTTCAGATATTGATTAGTAACGATATGAAGTTAATTCATTGTTTAAAAAATATATTTTCGTAAAAATTTACAATTGGGTGCTCTTTTTTTTTGCCAAGATCGGCGCCAGGAAGGCACAATTTTTTTTTCAAGATGGCTGCTATACAAAACGAAAATAGGAAGTCAAAGAATTGCACAATCTTGGTGTCCATGTACACGTCTATGAAAAGTGTCCTATTTTCCCTTGGGGGAGAAATTGGAGAATTGCACAAACTTGGCATTATGCATTGCCTTGACTTTGTCCATGTACACATCAATCTATTTTCACTTAAAAAAAATTAGGAAGCTAAAATTAAGATAAAACTATCATGGTAACCAGAAATGGGGTTTCATCACCAAAATTGAACACAATTTTTTGCCAGTCGAAGGGGTACCCAATTCTACACTAGAGCCTATATTTTTATCATTTAAAAATCTTTTTGTCCTTGAAAATAAATCTCCGGATTTTTTAGTGTCGTAGGTTGTTAAGTATGAAAATAGGTTTCTGAGTAAGAAGCAAAATATTGACATTTTGAAATTATTTCCTTTTTGCAAATGAGGAATTTTTAATTTGGAGATTTGTGAATTTTCTGTTTTCTTTTTCAAATGTAACTGATAATGTCAATTAAAATTTTATTAAGAAATATTAAAATAAAGCATTTTTGTTTTCCTTTATAATATTGTGAAGTGATGTTACTTTCCAATTGGCTGACTTTGAAATATTTTGAGCTTGAAAAATAAGCAAAATAATAAATGCAGTATGAAATACTGTTTGAAAAACTTAGTATAAAAGCAATTTCATCTATCTTATTTTTAATGCATTTTACTTATCTTATGTTTTCATGGTAGGATTTATTTTCCCTTGTAATTGTCTCAGAATATTCAAATGTATCAGTTTTCTCTGTAAACACTTTTTTCCTTAGAAATTTTTTTCTCCCAAAAGTCTTCTGGCTTTTTGCTCTTACAGAAATGTTGGGCATAATTTTTCTTTCGAATATTAGGAGAAAGAAGATTTACAGACCTATGATTCCAGATGGTTGTAGAAAAAGTTCAAAAAGAAAAAATGTTTTCGTGGTATGAACACATAACGAATGTATTTTACGTGAAGTTTATGATGAATTTCTTATTTTTTGGAAAATTTTTGTTAAAGTAACGAGAACATAATTATTTAAATTTTCTAATTTTGATCCTAGAAGTCTCTCTTAGTATGTTTATCTTCCCTTTATTTTCTCTTCTTTTTGCTAGATACAAGTATGGAAAATTAACAAAAAATAGTTCTAATCTTGTTGCATAGACAGACATCTGTAGAAGGAATTTTTCTGTTAATGATGGAAATCATGCACAGGGCTGATGCCAGGCATTTTACTGCCTGATACAGTCTCTGGGTCCTAAATTTAAAAATTTTTGCCGCCTTAAAATTCTGGTAGTACCCTTGACCATTTTGGTACTGACAGAAAATCCCATCGACCACACCAAACTAAAAAAACCCATTTACTAAATACAAGAAAAAACGTTCTATTCTTATTTTTCTTTCAAATTTATATATTATCATTTATTTAATTTTTTATTAAAAATTTCCATTATTTTTCCCATAATATTGCCATATCACAACCATTAACAAATTTTTTTTTAGCACGGTAAGGTTCCACAACTTTTTAAATATTCGATAGCATGCTCTTCTGTAGTAGGCAGATTCCAAATTTAAATCTTTTTTTTTTTTTTTTTGAAAGTGCGTGATAGAGGGAATAAAAGAACTCATTACTCAAGTACAATAACTAACACGTGTAATCAAAGTTACACGAAACCCAGCGTGTTTAAGAAAGACTTACTACTACGTTATTTTTGGCAAAAAATAACTTAGTTTGCCATCTTCTTTAATCGGCAAACATTGACCTTCATTTCATATTTATTCTCATTGCTCATCTAATGTATCGCATATGTATAATCATCCTAATCATGTTAGAATCAAGTGTCACAAAGTATATTTGTATTATATCTGTTATTTTAACCTTAAAATTTCAAGATATTCTTAAATTGTAATTTTAATATTGACTATTTAAGTATGTATTTGCAACTGTGTGTCTTTGGAAGTTATCTCTGCGTTTTAAGGCGAATTTCATTAATCCTTACTGTATGCACAAAATCCCCCCCCCCCCAAAAAAGGTGTAAAACTTTACTTCTTACATCTAGTAAAACTTAATACAAAACAAAGTATTGTCTTTGAGGCTTTAGTGGCTTATTAGAATGCTGACTGGATCAAACAGACAAAGAGTAACTCATTTTATTTTTTGTCTCTGGCCCACCAGCAGCTGATTTTCCTATGTGTAACATTTTTTGAGCCATTTTCATTAGAAAGGTCCTCACAAAAGCATTCCTCCTCTTAGGCAGATAGCCTCATTGTGGTTTGCCGTATCAAGCTCATTGTGCTTTGCCAAAATCGAAAACCTTACTATTCCTATCTAGGCAAAAAGCAGTGGTGGCATCAATCAAGTTTCTGTTGGGAATCATGCTGATTATGATTTTACTTCTCATTTTAATGTATGCTGCTTGACATAAACCTCTGGACTGTGCAGGTACCCAATGAAACGAGGCATTAAATAAAGAATCAACATAAAGACAACTGTTGGTAAAACTTAAAATGCCATTCATTTTCTTTAAAGTATGTGGGACAGTTATAACCCTAAAATGTAAATATATTAGGAAAATTTGTAATTTAATGCTACTTACTTGATAAGGTTTACGTTGTTGATTTTATTCTTGAATTTGTTTTAAAATTATATTTAATAATAATGTATCCTTAAAAATCTTATATTCTTTAAACGGACCTACAAAAGTGAAGTTCGGGCATAAATAATTGCTTTAATTTATGCAGTTCCCATTTGCTGATAGGTTCTTAATTTTTTTCATTGGTGGACCTTAAAAGCACTTACTCCATATGCAGAAAGGTGCACAAACCCTGTAAATGTTCCTGTAATGATGCATACAGAAAAAGTACATATATTTAGATGTAAATAATCAAACTATTTTTTACTGCAAGCACCTTCACTTTGATAAAACATTTCATTTTTGATAAAATTTGTAATGTCTGAGGGAAAAAAATTAATGCCATCTTTATAACGAATTGTAGATGCTTATCATTTAGTCTGACTGTAAAAAATTACTATCATTGCAGCTAAGACAGTAGTTGACTTGTTAAAAAGAGCCCCCCCCCCCAAATACAAGGCCATCATATACGACAGATATAATAAAAAAAATTAGAATTTGTTAAAATCATTGTAAAATTAAACAAAGCATTCACTAGTGTATTTCAAATACCCCCTTTTATCATATAAGGCAAATTGTTCCTCAAGTGCATCGTCACTTTCATTGTTGAGAAGCTTGTCTGATAAGTC
The DNA here is from genome assembly GCA_000611955.2 of Stegodyphus mimosarum. Taxonomy (NCBI): domain Eukaryota; kingdom Metazoa; phylum Arthropoda; class Arachnida; order Araneae; family Eresidae; genus Stegodyphus; species Stegodyphus mimosarum. Next base: position 759,529 of record KK122473.1, on the reverse strand, counting down.
CCATTCTGTACCTATCAAGTTGATTTCTACGTCATCTTTAGTGCCATCCATAACATCAGAAATCCCACGCTTTTTGGAGGATTTGATCACAGAATCGCACAGCATATCAAATAATACTGCCCACATAGCTACATCTTTCATATACAGCTTTTCACCAATCATCCAATTATTTCATTGTTCCTACATGTAATCTTTGAATGGTTTATTCAGAGAGATGTCTAAATGTTGTATAGCATTAATGTGGTGCTGGTATTTAGCAACTTATTAAAGAAATGCATTCATTTCATATTGCTATCTATAACTAATACATGAAGTTTATCCAATGTTATGCTGTTGAACTAAAAATCTCATTCCTGCATGGGCTGATATGTGAAACGTACAGAAATTGCCATTTAAATGCTTTTATTTTCATTGAAAAATATCTTATAATCTCTGGATATACAAGCAGTTTCTTAATATATAATCATAATCATACATATTGTTGCGTGTGTATGGGTTCCTAATAGATTGAATGCACAAGTGCGAAAATAGGTTAATAAAATTTATCCTTTTCAAAAGATATATATTAAAACTCTGGAATTTTCTTCAGACATTTTCGTACCAGTGTTCATAATATCACACAATGTAATCAGTAGTTATTCTCCAGACTGTTAAAAGTGTTAAATATGAAGCAATGCAAAATGCATCTAAAGTGAGAGCTAACTCCAATTTCTCAATTCACGTGGAAATAATATTTCTAACAACAGTAACTTAGCAACTGAACTGAGACTCTCTCTGGTCTTATTAGCTTATAGCATTTGATTTAAATTTCAAGAGTGTAATTCTTGTTATAAATGCAAATTTTAACCATAAACCCCACCGCTTTTCTAACTCATTTATCAGCAATTGGAGCTTCAGTCAGCTAAGTCTGTGTAAAACATCCATCATATTTATGTCAGGTAGGAAGATTTTTTGTTGTAAGGTAATTGTTTTATAACATAACATAGCATACATGCTCTCAAGTTTTATACTATTTTTATTTCAGATTTATCCATCTTTAATTTTACAACAAATTACCAATACTTGAATGACAAAATAAAAAATTAATCTTTGTAATATTTTTCTGTATGTAATTGTTTTAAATATTTGAAGGAAATCATTCACGACCCTGGACGTGGTGCACCTCTAGCTGTAGTTGTTTTTAGGGATCCATACAGATACAAACAAAAGAAGGAACTTTTTATTGCTGCAGAAGGGATGTACACAGGACAATTCATCTACTGTGGAAAAAAAGGTCTCTTTCTGTTTTATATGTCTTAAATCATATTTGTTTATAATTATTAATATTAAGAAAGTCAGTTGATGCATTGATCATTCTATTTTTAGCTTAGTTTTAAATGAATTAGTACATTAAAAATGTAACTCGCTGGGAATAGTGCTAACTCTTCCAGTAGATCACCGAATGACCTGGTTTTTAATTTTTAGCTTCTAAGAATTTTCTTAATCTGTTGTAAACATTTGTAGAACTTTTTTTTATGTAAATTCAGTGTTTTTTTAATGGTATTATTTTATTAATAAATGGTACATTGCTAAATTATTCATGTAATGGTGTGTACATTATTAGTTTTATTTCTATCATGTTAAAAGTAGTTTGATAAATCAGACCTATCCTTCCGTGCTTGGATTTTCTCTAAAAAACACAAATGTACAAAAAAAGTGTAACTTACAATATGCATCAGAATTACATTATAAATAGTTCTGTAATATGGTTCATGCATTATAAAGTGACTATTCAGTGAAAAGTCTAAACTCCATCGTTTTGATCAAATAATTTCAAGATGAAATTATGTTTTAACCCATTTATACCCAAGTTTTTTTGGGCAATTTTCACTTAATATGAAAGGTATAAACACATTTTTGCCATCAAATTGAACATGATTGCCATATTTGCCGAGTAAATGAATGTCCTGTTTATGGGGACACTGGGCATACGTGGAAGCAGAATACACCTGTACTCGTATTTGAAACTTTCAGTGTTGCAGATAATTAATAATTAATGTTTAATATAAATAAATTTGATTAAATTAGTCAAAGCAATGGTAATTTTAAGAACATTTTATTATTTTACATATTATAAGCAATGGAAATTTAAAAACAATTATATTTCATGAAATTTTATAAAGCACTTATCATGCAGTCTAACGTTATATTTTTTACATTTTCTTGGGGTCTTACCTGGACACTGACACCACATTGCAGTTTTGTTTTGTTTACAACATTTGTGTGGCCAATTTCGTCAAATCAAATTTCATGGGTTGTGCACTTACTCATCTTTGAAGTTCTGGAAGTACTCATCTTCTGAAGTGATTTTTCTTCCAGGTTTGGGAAGCACTCCAAATCATTTGAGATAGTTCTGGGAAATGTTGCTGTGAAATTCTAGTTGATATATTGTGTCCTTATTCTTGCAAAACATGCGATGAAGGAGCCATGCATTTTGAAATGAATACACTGTATTTGAAACTTTAACATCAGTTAAAAACATGGTATTAAAAATGATAAATCAAAAAGCGTGGCAAGTGGAAGCCGTCATTTCTTTCCACAGAAACCTATGTGAAATTTAATATTATCGTCCATTCGATCGGTACCTCCCATAAACTTGTATGACATAATTACATGCAGCTGATGCACTGTGATCTCTTTCTCAGAAACCGACCAGTGTTTGGCTGAGCTTAATGGGTTTACTCTGTAACAACAGATCCAGTGTCTTTCCAGTGCACAATTATTACACTAGATGTCATGTTTTTCCTGTAATCGATAGCACCTCTTTCTTTTTTCTATGATTTTTAATGGTTTCAACCAGATAGTTTCCAGTCCTGTTTTCTCTGCCTGTACCTACAACCACAAATCCAGAATTTGACAACTCCTCAACGAGCTTTCTATAGGTAAAGTAATTGTCTGTTGCCATTGCAAATCGATATTTTCTTCACTTAAGCTTAAATATCTGAAATAATTGATCAAAGTTTTCCAGTAAATAACAATTAGAATTTTTTTGTATGCACAAAATTAAATCATATTTTCTTTTCAGTAAAATTTGTAATCTGGGGGGCGGATACATTTCAAGAAAAAAATAAAAATTATTTTTTGACAATTGTACTAATTTTCTGTACACACATATATTTTGCAAATATTGTAGAATTTAAATATTTTGTATACAATAATAGTAATAAGAGTAGATTTTAAAGTGTTATCACATAAAACATGCGTATTTCAAAGGAAAATGCGTTTAGGTTATTGATAAGACAGTAAAATCGTTTAGGCTTAATGCACTCATGCCCAGTGTCCCATAAACAGGACACCAAAGATTAAATGTAATTACACAAAAATGATATAGTTGTTTTTGCAAAATAACATTGCCAAGTCTTTTGTGATCTATATTAAGCAAATCATTTTTAATTTTTTTAGTTTTATGAATAAGAAGATTGCTTGGGTTAAAGGGTATATGAACTACAAGATTTCCTAAGTGTCTCATATATTAGCCACTGGGCTTATAAATGGGTTAATGCACCAAAATAGGACACAAGCCAAGAAAAAAGCAGGTTACAAACTCAAAACTGATTTAATGTATCGTATAAAGGCAATGAATTTAATTATTCAGTTCACAAAATTCTAATATTTTTCTAAATTACTGATGTGTGGTTATATGTTCAAGTTGTAATGCTGGGTCTTCTGGTATAGGAATTGCTATTAACCCCTTAACTGTCAAGTTATTTTGATGATTTGCGTACATAAATTGTCGTTTTTTTTTATTGCAAAAATCAAAGTTTGCCGTACAAGCAAAAAATTAAAAAAAAAAATGTCATGCACTTGGAACATAAACCTCTATCCTTTGAAACCTTCAGTAAAGTGCTACTATCTGTTGAACTGAAGCCAAAATAAACTTCTCATGATATATATACGGGTATAACAATACGATTCACTCAAAAAAAATTACCCCGAGTAATACTCGGGCCTGACATTTTGGAACACCAGTGCTACGCCCGAGATTATTTCGGGTATGACAGTTAAAAGGTTAATATTTTGAGCAACTTTTCTCACCATTTATGTTTGATAACATCTACTTTGCTCTTAACATAGAAAGGCTTCAAGTACTAGCTGCTAGCCTAGAAAACTGACATGTATAAAATTAATGTTGAACTATATTAATATGCATTTAATAGAATCAGTATAATTTATTCAAAAATTCTGCCTTTAGCTGTACTTCAAGTAGGAAACGTGCTGCCAGTCGGTACAATGCCAGAAGGTACAATCATTTGCAATTTGGAAGAGAAGTCTGGAGACCGTGGTCGTCTTGCCAGGGGTTCTGGTAATTATGCTACTGTCATTTCTCACAATCCAGACTCGAAGAAAACGAGAGTTAAGCTGCCATCAGGAGCAAAAAAAGTTTTACCATCATCTAACAGAGCCATGGTTGGTAAGTATGGTCATTATTTTTTTTGTATGTGTCATCTTCACTTAACATATGAAGTGCAACTTTTAATCCATAGTGCTATGAAACCTTACTGTTTTTTTTATATAGCTTGTTAATATGTAATGCATAATCATTGCTTAGAAAAGGAAGCATACACAGACACACATGTTGAAGTTTAAATTTGTAAGCTAGCAGTTAAATAATATTTAAGTTTATTGAAAATTTTTAATGTTTATTTAAATTACTTCAATCATTATATAAAAATATACTTTTTTTATCAACATCTTACAGACTTTTTAAAGAAAAAAATTGACTGTGGATTTTGTAAACCAAATTTGGTTTCCCTTTTATCATGGCCATTTCATGTGTTATTAAAGTTGACTTTTAGTCCTTGTTATTGAATAATATCCGACGCCATTGTAATGATTGTTCATAAAAGAAATCTGTATGTTATGTGTTCAGATCTGATTAACTCATGACATATAAGCTTGTAAAAATTTTGAAGTTTTAAAAGAAAATTATGTGTAAAAAATAGTGACTTCGGAGTTTCATATTTCAGTGATTTTATAGTTTCCTAAAAATAACATGCTCTTAACATTAATTTCAGTAGCACACTACAGCATTATTAATAACTAAACTTTCATGGTGAAAATTTATTATATTATTATTTATTAATGGAACAGTGCCTCACAGCTTTAAAAAATTTTTTAGGCATTGTTGCTGGTGGTGGACGTATTGACAAGCCTATTCTGAAAGCCGGTCGTGCCTATCATAAATATAAAGCTAAGAGAAATTCATGGCCTAAAGTCAGAGGTGTTGCCATGAACGTGAGTATAACCTGGATGCATTTATGTTATTTTAGCCATTGTAATATATATATCATTTAATAAAAACAGCTTGCAGTATTATGATGAAAACTTCCATTCTTTTATGAGGTGCTGCCTAGTGCCAGGAAAAAATATTTGCATAAAATCTCACAAGATTGCTACCCTAATGACACAGCATCATGGAAAGAATAACTGTTTTATTAAATCCAGAGTAAAAACATTTAATTGCTTATTGTTCGTTACGTGACAATTGAAAAATCATCTAATCCTTATTGATTCTTTCTGCATAAAAGATCTGCACTAGAACACACACACAAAGAAAAGCTTGTAGAAAATTACTACAGGATGGGCTGAAAATCACTACCTTTGCCATCTTTTTTTACTTATTTTGTAATGTTAGAAAGAGAATAAAAGTTTTGAAAAAATTATTTCATTTTTAAATGGTAAAGTGACTTTTGGCCTAATACAAGCAGGAAAATCACATTTCTATGAAATTTAATTGAAGAAACTATGTTTAAAACTTGTGAGCACATTATTTTCTCAAATTATGTAAAAATTAGATATACTAATATGCTAAATTTTCTATCTTGCGTAGCTGTGTATTTGTATAAAATTTTACACAGAAGCATTTTACAGTAGTTCTAGGGATGTAATATGAGGAATTTGCTCAAATGGTAATGCAAACAAAGCTAGCCTTTTAAATAGCTGAAGCTTAGAACTATTTTTTGCTATAACTTTGGTTCTAAACAGAATTTTTGCATGGGGTTTGTAGTAAAAAAAATCCAATTTTAATATAAAAGTGTAACAAAAGGTTTTTTTATTTGTTTTAAAGTTATCTTAAATAGTTAATTATTGTTGGCAACAATATTTTCACATTTTACATTAATCCACATCCATATTTTGTAAAGACACTTATTAAAAATTTCCAAATTATGCTAATAATGGTAAAAGAGTGATATGGTTCCTGTTCATAAATTCCTTATTTTTTCTCCCATTTTTGCCAGTGATCATTATTTTTGAATACTGTGAAATCAGTAAAGTTCTTGCAGTTACTTTTGACTGGTAATTAATTATAAGATTCCGCAAGGCGAATATTTCCGAAACTAAATACAGTGAACTCTTATAAATGGTTGCTTTCATATTGAATGTGACCAGTAATGTAGCTATGCAAAGAAGAAATTAAATTTTGATGTTTATTTTTGTTCTTAAATGCATGTAAATTTTTATTTAAAAAAATGAACATTTTAGCAATATTTATTTTTTATTAGGAACAAAATTTTCTTATTCGAAAATTAATAGTTAAAACAGCTATTTCAAAAGAAAGGAACAGAGAAATCAGATAATAATTACATTTTGAAAAGAGAAATTATATTTAAAAGCTCTATAATGTGAGTTTGCAATAACCACTTTAAAAAAAAATTGTATATGTCATAAGGAGTTAAGTAATCTCTGTTGGGCTGTTTTAGTTTTCTGTTTAACCTGTAACTCATCTTTTACTTATTAGAACCAAATTTAAAAAATAGTTTTTTAAAAAGGATAATCTGATTACACAATATATTTTTAAAACCTCGAAAATTGATTTTTGACCATATGCCTGGCAACTCAGTTTATAATATATTTATTTCAACTTTTTCGTATTCCTAAAATTTTCGCCTATCTTGGCTTAATATCTTATCCCCCCCAAAAAATACATAATTTATGACATCTAAAATTGATAGGTTTTTGCCCCTTCATGTAGATTTGTAGCTTGTCAGTTGCTCTGTATAAAAGCATGTTCTCAAAAAGCTTCCAAGTGATATATTAGCACAGGGTTGCCACGCTACCTGGAGAACCTGAAAAAGTCGAGGAATTCGAAAATTGACCAAAAAATGCAGAGAATTTCATACAGCGATTCTCCCAAAAAACGCGAGCTTTGCGCCGAAGTTGGAAGCCTTCCCTTTTTTGACACGAGTTAGCGTAATACGGGCAGCTGGCATGAGCCAATTTTTGCAGTTCCAATCTAAGACAAAGCAAGTTTCCAGCCGCTTTGGTTTCCAGTAACCTTGATAATCGAGAGACTCGCATGTGCAGTGCATGTTGAACTTAAAAAAAAAATACATATTCTTGTATAAAACAAAATCGGTTTAATCATAGTATACGGAACCACTGAGGTTAGATTAGCCTCCATGTACGGTACACACAGGATTTGGCGACATTATGATAAGCAGTAAACGGGTTATTTTGGTGTTGGCAACAATTTTCAAAATCAGGCCTAGGCCGCAGCGCAAAGTAAGATTTTACCGCAAAATCTTTAAAAAATTTTTTTTATATATTTTTCCTTTTTAATAAATGTCTAATTTGCATTTTGCAGTAAAATAAAAAAAAATAGTAATAAGTCATCCGGGCTAACCATTTAATATAATTATATTTGCCAAAATATTGTTGATTATTGTAAATCAGTTTTTAATTATTTTAATGCTATTCATATAATTTAATGTTGCTTCTTCCCTCTAAATTTATTTATTATTATTAAATAATATTTTCTAATTAAAAGCTAAATGAAGCTAATTCCAGCGGATCACGAAATTTAATGCGCATACTTTTTGCTTATGTATGCTGCTAAATAAATATAATACACCTCAATTGATTTAAAAAATATCATTAAATAGATTTCTTTCTTTCGTTTAGCTGCAAAATGTCTACAAAAAAGACATTTTTTAATCCAGATTGGATCTCGATCATCAGTGAAGAAAACAACTATTATAGTTAAAATAGTAATGCTTTGGGGATTATAACTCATATGTAATTGGCAAATTTTTGTGTTTTCAAGTGGTACTATAATTAATTTACCGCTTAGCACAGTCAAAGTGTATTATGCGGATAGACTGGAATTTTCTTAACACACCTGGAAAAGTCAGGGAATTTCATTCTCCTGTTTGAGTGGCAACCCTGTTAGCAGTTGTCTCTCATATAGAGTAAAATCAAAGTTATATGTTGCATATCTTGTCTTAACATTTAAAACTGATGTGATTTTCAGAGGTTTAACAAAATGATTTAAAAGTTTGTGAACTGTAGTCTGCAAAAAGTAAATTTTGCTTTCAAAAAAGTAGAGTATTTATATTTTCAAAATGTATACAGATGACTTTCCTTGTATTATTTTATCAAATCTTTATGCACTTTCGATGTGTAACTGTTTTTCATTGTAATTTTTTTACTTTGATGGAAAGATCAATATTCTTAAGCACACAGTGCATGAAAAATTTTTGTTCCCAAAATATACTTATATGGCAGTTGCTGTGAATAAAATTACCGTACTTGCTTCTTGAAGTAAAATCTGCCTCTGCTGGTAACAGCCATACAAAATCTTAATTATTTAGATAATTTCTTTAAAAAAAATTGAGATTTTATCATTTAAAGATTAATTTTGTTGCTGAAAAATATTTACGAGTTTTTTGAGTAAGGTATCTCTGCGGTTATATTCAATATGCAGATTTCATATCGTGACAAACAAATCCCCCCGCCCCTAAAAAGAACTCATGTACAATGTTCCAATGAAAGTAATTATAGAGCTGTGTTTTGAATAATTCTTTTCTGAATTAAATAATTGCAGAAGTCTCCACAAAGATTTAATTTATAATAAAATAATACAGCAAATATCTGACACTGCTATTTTGAATATATGATTTTATGTTCTGCATCTTAAATTTCTCGTAATTCATTTAAACAGTTGTCCTGTCGGAACAATTGAGTGTAAAACTGTATTATATAATAAACTGAAATTTGAATACGAGATTGAATTGTAGTTTCTTCCCCTCTTCCCCCTCTCAAAAATCCCTAATATTAAAATTTTTGCAGATAAGCCTTTCTTTGTGGTTGACTAATCTTCGTATTTTTAAATTCCTTTATCTTTTAAACTGATTGGAATAATAAGAATGAAATTTAAGGTATGTTTTGATTATAATGTGTAAATCCTGCTTTTATGTTTTTATTTAATTTGCAGTAGTCACTATTTTAAGGTTAATTTTTATCTTTTAGCCTGTGGAGCATCCTCACGGTGGTGGTAACCATCAACATATTGGTAAAGCTTCAACCGTAAGAAGAGATGCCTCTGCTGGTCGCAAGGTATGTATAATTACTTTTTGCTTGTTATATTTTACTGGTGTTTGAGAAAGTCATTTCATATGCTTAAAAGTTGCAGTAATTAAATTGACTGGCAGAGGATTTAGCATACTCTTTATAGAAAAAATATAGGAAGTGGCATCTCCTAAGGCAACATATTTCATGATCTAGAGCAAAGGTGTCCAACCCATGGGCAGTATGTTGCCCAAAGCAAATATTCATATAGCTCAAGAGGTAAACATGAACACATAAGAAATATCAATACTCCACTCTCCTGATTTTAGTGTTCCGAAGTTCGACGTTGGCTTTCAAAATATGTGTTCAGGTTATTCGATGCTGCGGGGTGTTACCCCCTCTCTTATCAGCCATCGTTAGTGTTAGACAATGACAGCTCCCCATATGAATAAAGCGAATACTCATTTGCTTCAAGTTATTCTATGTGTGCCTTTTCTGTGTATAATACACACTATGCAAATTTGAACTAACCAGCCAAACCTGTGCATGCCTCTCCTAGATGTGAAATTCTAAAATTTGTTTTAGCAGTCAGACCTGAGGAAACCAGAAAATGTTCAGTTAAACTTACACAGTTGTGTTATTTACTTATTTTGTTAGTTACGAGCTGGCGCTTCTAGTTACAAAAAAAATTTGTGTCGATCAAATATGTCATACATAGTCTTCTGGTTCAACCACTGGAATTTAGGCACCTCTGTTCTAGAGTAAAATTAAACCTTTCAACCACTATGCAAGATTTGCATTAATTTAATCCAAAATAGATCTGTCCTGCCACAACCAGTTTATTTGCTGTATTTCTAATTCTCCGACTGTGCTGTTTTCTCTTATCAAGATGTGTCAGTGTCATGCTCTAAAATGACCTGAAGCGTAATGTTTGGTGGATTCTTGCATGCAACTGTGCTGAATATGATTGTCTTCATGTGGCATAATATCTATTGTAGGGGTTGCAAAGTATTAATCATGTCTTTCTATTTATTTTTTAATCTGGTTTCATTGTAATTCTTATATCATGATTATATATGATGAAAGACGATGTTATATTTTTTGCTGCTTCAATTAAAAATTGTTCCAAGTGTTAAATTCAACTTTCAAATTCATTTGTGGTTAAGTATTTTAATGATAGATTTTTTATAATGCCTCAATCTGGGATTTGAAGCTTCCAAATCAGAATTCTTTTTTCTCTTGCTAAATTTGAATTAAACTGGAATAAGCAGTATGGAATGTATCAATTTTAATTTAAATTTACTCCTAGAATTTTATTTGTATGCTGAATGTATTTTTTTGGGGAGATGGCATATTAGAGTTTTAATTTTTTTATAGTAAACTTGGGAGCAAAAATGTTGCCAGTTTATTAACAAATCATTTAAATTTTTAACTTGAAAATAAAAAATAACTTTCTGAAAGACCAGAAGATATTTTTATGAGAATATCTAGTCATTAAATTAAAGTAAAACCTTGGCATTGTGATGGGTTTTTCTAAATGCAGAAACTCTAGTAAATGATATAACATATCATGTTACCTGATGATAGCAAAATGTACATGTTGCCAGCTAACATGTTATTTCTCTGATGCATGCATTTCTTTGATGACACTTTGCTTCATGGCTGTATAAATGGATTATTAAATTATCAATTTGCAAGAGAATGTTTTGCTTTCCTTTGTTTCTCTGTTTTTATTTCTTTGTTAAATCTCCGTCTAGTAATCTTCCTTTCCATATTAGTGGGAAATTCTGGTTCATGATTTTTTATTGTTTTATTAGACAACTGTATTATACTGTTCTGTATCTATATACAGTACAGTATAATACTAAGTAGTATCTTCATTTCTCATGGGAGTTTCACAGATAAGTTTAGAGCCAATCATAAGTTTGGAAAAGAGGTTATACTATACAGTATGTTTTGCATTTAATGTTGGTAACATCTTCCAATGTATAATTTATAAATTAAATTTTGCCCTGTCAACGTATATTGCGCAGTTGTTGGTGGTCCATACTATTTGGAATTTCACAAGCTTTTAATACTTCCTAAAAAATTATCTCTAATAAGTAAATGTTATGAAATTCTTTAAAAAAAATTGGAATTTTGAAGACAGTGGATAATTTTTTACCACTCCATGGCTTTAAAATGTATTTTATGAAATAAATAAGATATTGAAGTCATCTAATCGTGTAAAAAAGAAGCTTGCTGTCTTTTGGTGAATTTTAATACTCAATTTTATTTTCATTTGAAAATATTTCAAATCCAACACAGGTAAAGTGGTGCAGTAAATGCCTGTTTTAGAACTTTTACACTTTTGAAGGTTTTGCAGCAAGAAGGGGAAACAGCAATAGAAATCCAGTAAGCAAGACAAATGAAGAGTGCACAATGTGTCTAATATAATAGTAGTAATGTTGTCAGCAAAAAGGCCTCTATACAAAGGAATTTGTTCACAGGAGTTGGTTTATTTGCTTTATCCTAATTGGTTAATTAGCTTCTGAAATTATTATTCGCTGAAGCCTTATTAAGTTACCTGCATCATGAGCTTTACTTAAGAATCATTTGACAGCTATTAATTTTGAAATGATATGGTTTAAAAAGGCATGTTTTAAGTAAGTACTGTTTTTAGGATGGAAAGGGAAATATCCAAATTAAAATAGAGTTAACTATTGCAAAGTTAGAATTTTGCTTTACATATTTTTTCTTGCATATGCATAAAAATATGGCATTTCTAACCTGTTTTAACTAAGCTTTGAAAATATGCTTCATTTGCAGTTTTTATTAACATTTTATGCCAATTTCAGCCACTATTTAAATATATTTTGAAATGTCTTTGTTGCCATGTTATATGCAACAATGAATTGGCCAGTAGAAAAATTTCTTATATTTGTAATAATAGTTTTCCTATGAAAAATCTTTTAACTGTGTTATGGTTTAAAATAGTAATTATACATTGAACATTAATGATTGGGATCATTAAAATGCAATCACTGCAAGCCATTGAAATAAAAAAAATGCTAATTTTTGTAACTAATTCTTATTTTTTAATAGGTTGGTCTCATTGCTGCCCGTCGCACTGGTCGTATCCGTGGTGGAAAGACATCTGTCACAGGCAAAGAAGACTAACTGTTAATCACCAAAACTGTTAATAAAAAAATTTAAGAAAATTTTCAACATAAGATACTTTGAGTATTGCTTTTAATTCTGGTTATTTGTTTTTATAGATTTATAATAGGAATAGTTTAGCCTCGGGTGTTAATTTTTCAGTATGTTTTATGAATGGAAGTTTTGCATATATTTATATATGAGAGTAAGGATGTTATATTATAAAATATTAGCTGAGGTCTTTTGATGAACTTGCACGTTCTACGCAACAAAGTGCTTAGTTGGAATATTCAGGTATTAAGCGGAATCATAGTGGCTCCTCCACACAAGTATCATATAAAAATCATAAATAAAAAGATTGTATCATAGTGGCCCCTCCGCACAAGTATCAGAATGAGCGATAACACTGTGATACAAATCGTAAGAAATTGTCTCTTATCTCCTGATAAATCGGACAAAATTGCCTACCCGTACTTGCCGACTTACGACACTAAAAATCGGGAGATTTATTATCAACGACAAAAAGATTCTTAAATGATAAAAATATATTACTTAATAATGAATTAATTTCAAATCATTACTAATTAAAGTCTGAAAATTCAGTTACTAATTCTTAAATGCAAATAGTACATTCTGCATTGATAACTTTTTGGTCCTTGTGTTTTAGTGTACGAACATGTTTGAGAACATTGGTCCACCATGCGAAATTGACAAACGGTATACATCACAAATGCATTACATTTCCTTGAGGAAGAAAGGTCTTCTGTGTATAGTTTTTGAAAAGTACCTGAGTATTTTACCTTTTTGCATATATTTAACACGAAATATTGTAATTTCTTAAACTATTTCCCGAAAACGCGTACGTTCACACAGGTTAAGTGACAAGATGAACAAAATAACAACCTCGATCTTGCTTTGTGCTCATTGGCTAATATGTGCCAGATGACACACAGTGCCACTTGGTGCTCATTGGAGAAACGGAACATGATGATTTCGGACACATGCTCTCGCTCACAAAGCAGAAGCAGGCCATAATTTCTCATTGATGAAACTACTTTTGTCTTCTATGCAGTCTACAGAAAAAACAGGTATTTTAAGGCACCCCAAATCACTTTTTTGGGATGAAAATAACGAAGTATTGAGGCAAGTTGCATAAAAATTGTAATATAATGCATATAATAAATAATATATAATACATAATATACACTGACTATCAATAAGTATTTGGACACCTGTGATAGAAAAGAAAAACTAACTTTATTCAAAATCAATAGTTGGTAGAGCCTCCACGAGAGGTAATTACAGCGTGGACCCTCCGGGGCATATTTTCCACAAGCCTTTATACGACAGCTAGTGGTATTTTCTTCCACTCGGCTTGAAGAAGACATAGAACTTCCTTCACCGATTTTGCACGGGTAGTGCACCCCTGAATTCGGCGATGCAACTCGTCCCAGAGGATAGGGTTCAGGTCTGGACTCTTGTCAGGCCAGTCCATTCGATGAACTCCATTGGCACCATACCAAGCCTTGGTTAACGTCGAAACATGACAACTGGCATTGTCGTCCTGAAAGTAACAGGGGTCTAACCCGTAAAACTGCCACAGTGTAGGAAGCACATTGTCATCCAAAATAGTGCAGTAGGCATCAGAGTTGAGCTTACCATTAATTCTTTGCACCACATTAACCGAGCAGCGCGGTTGGACTTTGTGATCAAAGGCTTATAGGCAGCAGCATGACTATGAAAACCAAGCAGATGTGCTTCCTTACGGCTATAATTCCACCTCCGCCGAACTTGACTGTTGGCACAATGCATTCTGGCAGGAGACGTTCTCTGGGTAGACGCCAGACCCTGCCATCCGAACGCTAAAGGGTGAGCCTTGATTCGTCACTCCAAAGAACCCGTTTCCACTGATCTACAGTTCAATTTCGCATCACATAATTATCACATAGGCCACATCACATAGGCCACTGTCGATTTGGGTACTTCAGATCGCTAGATATGTCCCTTAAGGATCGGCTACATTTGTGATAACCGATAATTATACCTTTCTCCAAATCACAGAGCTCCGAACTGCAAGGCATCTTGCATGCGACTAAGCCGATGCTGTTTCCTACGCGATATATACCGGCGGAGTGCCTGACGTACCTTAGGACCGCAGATATCGTCATTTGCATAGGTGTCCAAATACTTATTTTTAGTCAGTGTATAATATATGCCTCGGATCTTGTTGGTTTAATGACATGTCTGGAGTTGTGGAAATTATTTCATGGGATGCAATACTGGCACAACTCAAAATATACAAATTTTGAATTATAAGCACTTCCAATGTTAAAAAATCATCTTTGTGGCAGCAGTACTCGAAATTTAGCAAAGTACTACACTAAAATTCATGATTCATAAATTAGTTATAATTAAGCTCACTGCTACACTAACAGATAACTGTAGTGTATCTGAAGCATTCTCTGTTTTGTCACATGTGTTGGCTGCAGTACTGATGCTTCTTGGCGAGCACTAGATGACTTTACTGTTTTAAAGGGTATTTCCGATCAGACATGTCCAAATTTTACCGTTAGTATTCTTAATGAATCTATGCTACAATGACATTTCTATACTGGATTACTTCAATTAAATATTAACAGAACTATGAAGCCTTTTAGTTATGCTTAACCCTTTCTTAATCCATCAGTTGTGCAGTTTCTACATTTTAAAAGCCAAGGAAAACTTTTTTATGTTCTGAGTTGTGCCAGTATTATTGACTGCTTTTCCTTATACAGGAGAAAATAAATCTAAGATCTGTAGGACAGACTGGCATATAGAGCTAAAACTTATAGAATCATTTGCAGTTATAACTTACATCACTATTTTTGCGCGGTATTAATTTTTTTCTGTGTCATCTGAAACTAGTTAAAATCAGCCTTCACAAAGCAAAACATGCTAAATGGAAATGACTTGGAGTGTGGGGTTTAAGTGACAACATTTTTTCACAGCTGCTGTTCATCTCATTACAAGTCAAGTCAGATGGCAGAAAATAACCACGAAATTTGTGTTTTAACCTGAACACCTTATTTATTAAGGAAATAAATGTAGAATAGCATTAGTAACATCCAGGCTTGCCTTCTTGTTGAGAGGTAGGATGACAGGTGTTACAGGTATGGCCATTAAATGTATAATAATGGCTGGCAGAAATACTGTATATGCAGACCAGATGGTACTACATACCATTAATGAGCTGGTATTACAATAAATATAAGCTTTCAATTTTCGTTTCTCTCATTTCCTACACACTGAGATGCTTATGATAGTATTGCTTTGTTTTCCTGTGCAGTGACGAGGGAAACAGCAGTGCTGTCCTTGCTAACAAGTATTGTACTGTATGTACTAATAATTGGTGCTGTGCAGCATAGCCACTTTTTTGACTCGCCCTATGTGCTGTAGCTTTATGATGATCCTGATATGCGTAAGACATGTTTGTCATTTTTTATATTGATTTGTAAGAAGTGTTGAGATTTCACATTTTGCTTTGTGTAGTCCCCTTAAACATGGACTGTAGTTTTTAAGGCTTATAAACAGGCATGTTATCTAACTTAATAAAACATTAATTCTACCACTCTATCCATGAACCTTCGAAGGAGCATGTTATATCGAGCCTAACATTCAAACAGGACTGCTAATCATTTGCATTATCTTATGTTTGGGAACTGATTAAAATTATTCCCATAATAACATATAGAGTAGGTCAGGCGAAATGATTAAGGCAAAGCAAGTTAGGAACTATCTGCTTATAGTAAGGATGCCTTTGTAGGGGCCTTTTCAAGCGAAATTAGCTTTAATCCGTGTTGCATGTGGGAAAGACACAAAATTCCTATATAGCCAGCCCACTGCTGGGTTTCAAATCTAATTTGAACTATCAGTATTCAGTTACTTAACTACTTGGCCGCTGGTGGGCTAGTAATATGTAGGAAATATCTTGCACTAGACACTGGTTTCCAAAAATTAAATGATTTAATTGGCAGGAAAAAAAGGCCAGTTAATATGAAAAATATGTGATGTGATCAGTTGCTTTATAAGAACTGTAACTAATATATTGAAGCTAAGTTTTAATTTCCAGTATAATTATACAATAAATCATTTCAGATAGCCAATTTGTTATGATGATGGTATCATTTATCAAAACTGCATCAGAGGCAGAACAGAGTTGACTAAATTGTTAAATGTATATCTTTCTGTGGCCACACACTTTGACAGTACTTCCTAAATACAGATTTCTCTTCAAGAAAATTCACATTTTTTTTTGCCAACATTTTGCAGCTAAACGAAAGAAAGAAATCTATTTAATGATATTCTAAAATAAATTTAGGTATTTTATATTTATTTAGCTGAATACATAAGCAAAAAATATGTGCATTGAATTTCGTGATGTTATGTCATCATACTGCTAGAATTAGTTTCAGGATCATGCCAGAGAAAATTTCCTGAAATTTGAAAGCATTATTTATTAATAATAAATAAATTTAAGGGGAAGAAGCAACATTAAATGATATGAATAACATTAAAATAATTTAAAAACTGAATTACAATTATCAACGATATTTTGGCGAATATAGTTATATTAAATGGTTAGCCTAGATGACTGATTACTATTTTTTTTTTATTTTACTGCAAAATGACAAATAAGGCATTTCTTAAAAAGAAAAAAAAAAAAGTATTTAAAAGATTTTGCGGTAAAATCCTACTCTACGCTACGGTCTTGGCACGATTTTGAAAATTGCCGCCAACACCAAAATGGCCTGTTTGCTTCTCATCATAATGTCGCCAAATCCTGTGTGTACCGTGCACCGAGGCTATTCTAACCTCCATGATACCGCTATACTAGGATTAAACCAATTTTGTTTGATACAAGAATACGTATTTTCTTTAGTTCAACATGCACTGCGCATGCGAGTATTTCGATTCTCGAGGTAACTAGGAGCCAAAGTTGCTGGAAACTTGCTTTGCCTTGACAATCTGTTTGGAGCTGCAAGAATTGGCTCTATGCCAGCTGCCTGAGTGATGCTAACGCACGCCAAGAAAGTGATCGGCTTGAAACGTTGGCGCAAAACTCGCTTTTTGGGGGGATCGCTGTATGAAATTCCCCGACTTTTCCAGATTTAGACTAAAATATTCGAATTCCCTGACTTTTTTGGTCAATTTTCAAATTCCTTGACTTTTTCTGGTTTTCCAGGTAGCGTGGCAACCCTGATATAATCTGTGTGTCAGGATCATACAAGTCTCTGTATTTCCACATAGAGATTTAAATAATGAAATGTGCACTGCAAGGTGGAAATACAGCTGCAAATTACTCTGTGTTATAAAGGGAAATGGTGAATAATATATTGAAACTTCATTTCTAATAACAGTCAAGTGTCTATACTTACATTATTTACCAAAATAGCACTAAATATGTGCAACATAATTAGTTATACACCAAGATGATCTTGATGCCATGAAGCTGGTGAGAAGTGATTTTAATGTAATTATATACCTGCTGACTGTGGGGAAATATCTGGGAGGGGTGAAACCTCTTGGAAGGATATGCAACAGCATAAATGATGATTGTTGAAATGTCTGTTAATTAAAAAAGCAGTAAAATGGGTCTAATTTGTATTGCTGTGTGTTCTGCAATTTGGAGAAGTTTCGAATGGCAGTGTCTCATTTCTTGTAGCCATATTTTGTAACTGACCTTCTATGTTAACCTTGTGCAAGTGCAATCAGAGAAAATGTTAGGGCAGCATGTACTGCATAGGGCTTGTATGATAGAAAATTCCTCAATAAGAAACAACAGTGCACATGGAATGGCCATCTCAATGTCCAGATTTCCATCCTGTTGTGAAATCTCTTCAGAATCCTGATGCATTGACAACAGCCTTGTCAGTTCTTTGGCCATTGTTGAGCTGAGCGGCATTCAGCATCAAGCGTTGCTGTATAAGGTAATCACATGACTTAGTTAAGATTTAACTTATCATAAATTAATTTTGATAATAAAACAATCTTATTTCTGTATTATTTATACATTACTACCTATTATTAACCCATTAACTTATTTATGTTTTTGTGATTTTTTTCTTTCGGTTTTTGGAAAATTAGTGTAATAAATGCCATCCTGGACTGGATTCAATTTGTTATGCGAGGTATTACTATAATTACGTTTTCCATTTCTGTGTACTAAAAGAACTATAATCCGAATTATCGATTTCTTTCATCTTAAATTTTAGAAACCTGTTAGGTTTTAAAAATACAAAACATTGTTGAAAAATATCACAGTGTACTTTTGTTAGGCCACATATTGATTGATGATTTACAATTCAAGAAATTATATTCACTTGTAATATGTGTTATGTATGCATCAAACGATTTATTAAGACTAAAGCTATGCTTTTTATCACTAGTTAATCTTATTGAAATGTAGCAAAAGCAACAATGTTTGAATGCCACAGGTTATTAATGAACTAATACACACAGATATGTTAAAAAGTAAAATTACATAATTTTTGCCATTTTTAAAATTTTAAATATTAAAAATTCACTGCTGGCTATTAAAATTGCTACATCACCGAAGGCCACAATGCATGCACACAAACCAAGTAGCAATAAGGCCATCTACATCTAAACAAGAAGTCTGCATGGTGGTTTTTTTCATTTAGAAATTGCATTTGAATCTTGATTGGTTGTGTAAGTCATGGAACAATATCAAGTTTGAGAGAGAATCTACTTTTCTTCTGCTTTCAACGTCTACAGATTTAGGAACTATCCATTAATGGAAGTTTTGTTAGTTTTCTATACTATCCACAATAGCGATCTTAAATCTAAGCATTGTTAAAAAAGTATCCAGGGCGGAAATTATATCAAATACCTTATTATGCAGTACATATATTTTTTTTTTTTTGCAATAATTATATTTTAATTAAATATGCTTGTGAAGAATTTAAAGTAGGTTCTCAACCAGGAGGTGATTTACCTTGTTTAATTTTTGTTCATAAATATAAAAAAACTACTTTTATTTAAGTTTTGGTTATTTATCAACATTTTCTATACTTTTTAATTTATGAAACATATTTAAAAAATAATTTAAATAAAGGTATTTTTTTGCCAGCATTCAAACGTTGTCAGGAGGTTGAATGTGTTGCCAAGCAGGCAAAACGTACAGATTATTTTCCAATCAAATTGCTATAAATGTCGAAGACAATAGTTTCAACTTTTGGTAATCCTAACTGAAGCTAGCAGATTTTTTTCTTTTAATTATTGTCTTGTATAGAGTCGGTGATATCTATGCTAGTGTTATCTTTCGTGTCACTATTTTTTACCTGAAAGATAAGCGTGAACAGAATTTTAAACAGGTGACTGCAAATGATGAAAAGTCTAACGAATACTGCTGCTCAGCACTTCTTCATAAATAAAAAAACAAGTTCAAAAATGAGGAAAGCAGAGTGTAAATGTTTTTTCGTGTGAACGACAATACATCAAACCAGCATTATACACAAAACAACTCATCTTCACAAAATAATTTGGTGCTTACTTACTATGAAGACCACTTGGATATCTTGCCAAAACTGGCGACCAGAAAAAATAAAATGATGACTACCAGTTCAGATAGAGTTCCACACTGGAAGGCAATAACATTAATGCATAAAATCCAAAATAATATTGCTGAAGGCTCAACAATAATGTCCGATTCATAGCCTGGCTATCAAACAGAGGAGCAAATGACTGCCGGTTTTGAACATTTTACGGTGAATCATTGATACAATTTTGTTGACCAATCTACACAGACTCGTACTCAACGAGTGGAAAGGTTGTGTGGTTTCGCAAAATGGAGGAACAAACTGCCATCATTTCAATACCTATTAGCTGAATTTATTTGGCTGGAAAAAACATGAAATGCCTTTTAATGCTATTTCCCACCACTTTTCTCACCATTAACTTCAATGTTTTCTTTTAACCAGTTTTAGGTAAGTTAATTTTAATTTTTTAAATATGTATTTAGTATATAGTTTATATATATATAAGTTGTTTATAGTATGTATATATATATATTTGGGATTTTGGTTCTTTAGTTTTTGTTCCTTTATAATTAGGACTTTTATTTTTAAAAGAATTTATAAAGCAAAAATCGGCAATGAAAATTTTTGTCGCCACGGTAGTTGTCATAGTACGTAAGTACCAATTTCCCCCCCCCCCATAAAATTACAATTTATATACTAAAGAATAAAGAATTAGAAAAGAAAAATATTTGGCAAAGATCCCTTGCTCTTGGCTAACAGAAAAGTTTTATTTCAGATCAGCAACACCATATGTAAGCCAACCTCCGATAATTTAGTTAAAGAAGTTCCTAAAATTCTTGGCTTATTCACAGAAATAGACAGTATCTAATAAATATTATTTACTTGAAAACATCTAAAAAAATGTCTTTTAACTGCTTTTGCTGTTTGATTTAAGCAATTTCTTATCAGACTGTCTGCTTGAAATGAACCAAAGCTTTACCACCTCGAAAATGTTAAATAAAATTTTTATTTACATGCAATCTGATAAAATGAAGAAAAAGTTAATTTCACACAAAAAATTTATTTTATCATTTACCCCCTTCTATACGCTGCTAGATGAGAATGTCATACAGTATAAATGAATTTTTGGGTGAAATGCAAAATTTATGTTATTTAGCAAAATTTACATAGTGCTACCTTAAAGTTGCTAAAACACAATGACTTATAATTTTTCTATTTCACATAACCTAAATTTTTAATGATTACCAATTACACATGCAATGGATAATACCATTTACTAATATATCACAATTTGTTACAAACTGTAATCACATGTTCACTACTGAACAATATTCAAATGAATTTCAAATCATTTTCATACACATTTTTAAAATTATTCCTGAGTTTTAGAAAGTTGAATTTGTGTACAACAAACACCAATAACAGTTTCGATGCAAAACTCTTGAAGAAAGTAACTATGGCAAAAACAGCAGCTTTTTTCCCTAAATATTTCCCTCTTATTGAAATATTAGGTAATTTTCAAACTATCCTCATCTTTAAATTCATCTTCGTCATCTTCATTCACATCAACACCATTTTCGACCGATTCCACTGGAGTCTGGTTCAGCTTTTCCAAGTAAGAACATAGCAGAGTCTTATTTAAATGATCATTTTGGCTTTTTTCAAAAGTTTCATTTACTTCAAGTTCGTTCTCTGGATCATTAAATGTACCTTCGTTCGTTTCTTGAACATCTGAAGGTTCTTTATTCTCATTCGGCGGCTCGTTAACACCATTCATTTTTCTGTAAAACAATATTACACGCTTATTAGAGTTACAACGACAGCCACTGTTATTGTGCACCTTTAAGTTTTTGTGCCCGAAGGGGAAAAAATTGAAGCATCTGTTCATAATTTTATTAAATATGTAGTATGTATGAAAAAGAAAGATTTCAGTTCCCCCAAGAAACTTATGAGCTTACCTAAGTTCTTAGGCATTTCCCATTCCCCCCTTTTTTTATCGTTCATTTCAAATAAACTGATCAGTCATTTAATTATTATGTCACTTCTGGTTGAAATTTCTCTATTATTAATTCAGAAACTAACAACTCACTGAACTCATATATCAAGCAACAGGGTTATTTGTAACGCTTGAACATCTTTCAAAGAAGTATAGATAAAAGTTTACAATGGCTCAAAATTCAAAATATGTGATTTATATTACGTAATACATGTACCAGTAGCCTTTAAGGATCAAGGAAGTGCAATTTACGGAGTTCATAGGCAATTACAGGAATTTAGATCATCAAAAGAGGGGATTGTCTAATAGGGTAAAAATATTGAAAAGCAGAATGACTTGGAATAAGTGCCTTCACACTGAGACGAAAAAGGTAAAAACTCAGAAGGTCTTAATTTTGTGCCGAATAAGGGCCAGAATAATTTAGATAGGGACAGGCATCATAAAATTTTGACTAGATAAATAAAAGGTGAAGTTTCCTTGAACCTTGATAATCGCTCTTTGCATACGTCAAGAGAGAAGAATACGTAGGGGAGAGGTCAAAGACCTTTTCCGATTCGCGTTAGAGGAGGGGGGACCTGGTTACAGGTTGAAAAAGTAGTTCTGCCAGTGATCAGCTGGGAGGGAGAAGTTTCGTTTTTCAGTAGCCTTCGATAACTAAAGTAAGAAGATCCAATGAGATTAAACTTAAGAAAAATATTGCAGGCCAAAAAAATGCCTGCCATAACATTAGAGAAACAATGTCGATTCTGAATTACCAGAAAACCGGTAGCAGCTTCGGTATTTGGCGCCAAATCAAAGGCCCCTTATTCAACAACAGAACCGTTATGAAGTTATAAACCATTATCCAGTTATCTAATTACAAAGCAATCACAGGTCAGGTCAGATACATGTGCGTGGAGCACCAAAAGTGCATCATAGATAAGTTTGGTGAAGACTGGCACGCTAACCACCTTGGCCTCTTTAACGGTTTCTAAATGGCAGTTTATTCTGCTTCAAGAAATAATCTTGCGTTAAGTACATTTTGCCTTTTATTAATCCGTTCGTTAATTATGCAATGTTCTGGCTTTGTTTCGAAGATCACTTGCATAATCATGTCTGTTTTCGAGGCGGTTCTGGCAAAAAATAAGTGCCTTTTATATGTTACTTTTTTTTAGGTACACAGTATTTTGTAAATTTTGTTTTAATTGAATTTAATATAAGTTCATTATCGTCTTCTATATGTGTTATATGTTTCAAACCCGCAGAAGTTACGAGTAGAAACCTTTACTTATCATTCAACCAATCACCATTTCATAAATGACTGAAGCAACCTTTTCCGATGGAGATATTTCCTTAATCCTCAATAGAAGTTTCAATTCTCCACTTTAGAAAAAAAGAGTTATCTGGTTTGCCTAACAAAACGTATTTATGAATATAACGCACAACAAAGTGCAAGCATGCAAAAATTATAAATTACATTCTTTCTTATATTTATTAAATCAGGTGCCATTTACAAATTACAATATTCTAAAATGCTGCAGCATGTAATGATTTTCGAGCAGTATTCCCTGGCATTTTGAGCTCCTTGTGAAAAACAGTAATAGCCGTTTAGCAAATGTTTCTTAGGTTTGGAAAATAAAGAACATCTACGGCTATAAAAAAAAGAAAATTAATTAAATATTGACAAAGCACTTCTGGTTTAGATCTCTATATGAGTAATATTGAGTATTTTTTGTCTCTTCACATTAGGATCTAGAATGAGCAAAGATATATAAAAAATGAAGAATATGATTAATTTGGCAAAAATACATTGTCCGCTTGTCTCAGTTTAAATACATTTTAAATCTAAGTACCCTTTATATTGATTGAGAAAAGGAATCTATATAAAGTTCAGTGAAAAGGATATTATTATTTTTTTTGAAAGAAATGTAGAATTTTTAATTTTAATTAAATCTCGTGGATATTTTTTATTCGTATTAATTCGGGTGTTTTTTTTTTTTAATTCAATGAGTTTCTGCCGAATCTAATGCGTATATATGATATATTCGTACCACGTGGTGTGGGAATAATTGTGTGTGGAAGAGCATCTGAGTATGTGAGTTTAGTTTTCGAAAAGATTTATGAAGATATCCCGCAGTGTTTAATGAAAACTTTTCAACCAATATTGCGCAATATTAAAGTGAAAGGAACCGTAATAAATTTCGCTGCGAGATTTCCTTCTTCCAGTTGGTAACGAGGGGAATGTTATGGACTGGCTGATAGAATGCAGTCCGTTCTTGTTTATGGACGATTTTTAACTCGTGCTCTACTTAATGGTGTGTATAATTATTCCAGCAGCACTGAAGCAGCTGTAAATAGGAAAAGAGAAAGAGATTTCAGACTTTTAACAGCTGCTTGTGGTTTTCCTAAAGTTTCTTCACGATTTTCGGCACGTTTAAGTAGAGGACGCTATGGGGACGATGCAAGTTTTTTTGCAAGGTATAAAACAGCTGATGTATTAGGTAAGTTGTTACTTATTAGTATAAGGAGTTTTGATTTTTGTAATTGTTTATATTGAAAAGAATAGCCCTTGTACTTAAGAAACGCTATATTTGCCCGAAGTTACAGAGTGTGACCTTCAAGAAAAAATGAATGTCCTTTGCTAGTAGTATTCTTAAAGCCAGTGATAAATTAAGATTTGGAAGTTAATTTTTAGTTTCTGTTAATCCAATAAAAAGCATTTATTTCCCAAAATTTTCTTTCGATGATTTAGGAATTGAAACTAGTTGTTTTCATGGAATTATACAGAGTACTAGTATTAAATGTATGTGAGTAATTACGTATGAATTTAATGGATATATATTATTCAGTTCGGAAGCTTATTAAGAACAATATTTGTTACATTTCATGTCTGAAAAGTATTTGATGAAAGTGTTGAAATATCTAAAATTGCGTTTGTTTATTCATAATCGTGACTTTTTCTTGTAATAACTAAATTATTTTAATGAAAATTCTCAATTTACTAAGCGAAAGATTTTTCTGTAAGCTATTTCCATTTCTCAAATCTTATATAGGTGTGTGTCGTGTCCTTGGGAAAATTTGTTACTCAGCAAATACGAAATTGCAAATAAGGATTTAGTTTTTTGGTATTGAATAATCAGCCACTTTTCGGTGTCATAATTAATTAACAAATATAAAGTATAATTATTTGAAATTACCTAAATTCATTCTTAGGTCTGCCTTATTTTAATACAAAAAGTTATGCATTTAAAGGGTCGTTATGGTAAAGTTGTACTAACCATGTCCAGAATTTATGGTTTGATGTAAGCCTGATGTCAATTCAAAAACTACAAGTGGTAGTAATTTAAGTGGAACAACTATAATATATGTTAGTTAAAAATACTGTACTCGCTGCATCTAAGCTTTAGCCATTAAGCTGTGTATAAATATTACATAAGTAATTAACATTTGCATTAGGTATTTTTGAATCCTTATATCCTTAAAAAAAGGGGGGGACAACATAATGACTTAGGTATATAAATGGATATAATAAACTCTTATCATTTGTGGACATTTTGCCTTGTAGTGGAACATTCATTATAATAAGTAGCAGTTATGATGAGTATAGACTATATTACTAAACAGTATAGCTAGAACCTAGAATTCTGATTTAAAAATTTCTGTTATATAATTATAATTAATTAGGATAACAATACATCCATATAACCCTAAAATATAAATAATTAGGTTTTCTTTTATCTGTTGGCGAAGATGCTTTTTAGGATTATTTCATGTCAGGAAATTCGCCAAGTGCTGGCTATCTTAGTATCTCCAGAATGTTGAAAAGTAAACTGTGTTCTTCGGTAGTTTTGTTATGAAGATGCTGATGATGCAAAGTTATATTAAGGAAATTGCCATCCAAGACCTAAAAAATTACCTGATATTATCTTAAAACACCTGCATCCAAATTAAAACATTATTAAAGTTACATGCAGCTTCCACCCTTTTATAAATTATTATTTTTTCATCTTTTATGATAACTCATTTAAAATTCCTAGATTTATACCTATTCAAGAGAGATCATTTCAAGGACTGTTACCAGTCCTGGACATTTGGTAATCTATTTTGCCGTAATGTGAGAAGATTTCATTTTTTCATATATTACATTATGCAGTTAGATATAGGATATTTTTATTTCTGTACAGTAAAATTATAAGATGCATTTTTTTAGCAGAATTAAGCAATGCAGTTATTTTTATTTAGAGAGGTGAATTTTCCTGTAGTCTTTGGTATTATAATTGGAAGTTTTTAATAAATCTTTTTGCCATCAAAAATGCTAAAGTCTTTTTATAACACTTGTAAATATTGGTTAGAGTAGATTTAAGGCTGCCCCTTGGATTATCACTAAGTTGTTGTTTTATTTATCACCAAGTTGTTTTATTTATGGTAACCTGAGTAGTTGAATGTTGTAGAAACGTTATTATTATGTAATTGGTTGCATGATTGCAGTGAATTTGAATGATGGGAAAAGATTTGTAACAGCTTGTTAGTTAGGAAGTTATTAAAGGATAATTGTAAGGGATGTTTGTTAGGAAGTACATTACTTGTTTTGTGGTTTAAACGGCAAAATGGCTGAATATGGTAAGATTAATTTGAAGTTTCTGTACGATGTGGAATGAAAGGGAAAAAAGCATTAATTGACTGGCGTGTAAATGAAGGTTTACTTAGTAGCCATTATAAGTGTCCCTGTTTGTAGGAAAGAAATGCATATGGTCGAACGCCGGAGGATACTGCCACTACAGAGGATATTTTTTACTCTTATTTTTGTCAATTTATGTGGCGATGCCAGTATCTAGTTCAGATAATTTAAGGAAGTTTTTGGATGTTAAGGAATTTTTGATTGAAGACATGAAACTTGTAAAGAAGATATAGATATTTCCTTTGTTTAGTTCTAAGATGAATTTCCTTTTTATGTTATTTCGTTGTTTGATTTAAAATGTAGTTTATTGAGATTATATATTTTTTGGTTGGCTGCTTTTTTGACCTTTTTAAGTGAATATAGATCAATGTGTACATGGACAGGTCAAGAGAGTGCACAATGCCTAGTTTGTGCAATTCTTGGATGCTTTTTAAGTGAAAATAGGTTGATGTGTACATGGATACCGAGCTTGTGATTCTGAAGTTCTTTGACTTGTTATTTTGGTTTGTGTAATGGCGATTTTTGGTGCAAAAATATATTTTTACCTAAATATTATGTATGGAAAGTGCTGTGTAATACATCATTTTCCAATATCTTTGTTTTATTACTTTTTCCATTTTTAGATAAATATGTTGTGATGAACTTATTATTTTATGTAGTTAAAAGATTTGGTAAAAATATATTTTTGGTGGTACATGGACACTGAGTTTGTGTAATTCTTTGACTTGTAATTTTGGCTGACTTTGTGTTAATGTTATTTAATTTTGGCTTTGTGTTATAATTAATGTTATCTTTGTGCCAAAAATCGTCGCTACATAAAGTCAAAATAACAAGTCAAAGAACTGCACAAACTCTGTATCTATGTACACATCGATCTTTTTTGCACTTAAAAAAAAGTCGGAGAATTGCACAAACTTGCCATTGCACACTCCCTTTGTTCATGTACACATCAATCTGTTTTCACTTAAAGAGTCAAAGGAGCAGCCAATTCTATACTAGTGCAAAACAAAAAATATATAACCTCAATAAACTACATTTAAAGTCAAACAGTGAAATAACATAAAAAGGGAAATTCATCTCAGTACTGCAGAAAGGAAATATCTACTTAACTTATTTAGAAATTTCTGCATCTTCATTCAAACAAAATTCCTTAACAGCATCCAAAAACTTACTAAAATCATCTGATCTACGATCTGTATACTGAAGTCACCACATAAATTCACAAAAATAAGAGTAAAAAATATCCTCTGTAGTGGCGGTATCCTCCAACGTTCGACCATACGCATTTCCTTCCCGCAAACAGGACACTTATAATGGCTACTAAGTAAACCTTCATTTACACACCAGTCAATTATAATGCTTTTTTCGCTTTCGTTTCACATTGTACAGAAATTCAAATTAATCTTAACCTCATTTAGCCATTTTACCATGTAAACTACAAAATAACTAACATACTGCCTAGTTCAACATCCAACACACAAGCACTCGCAAATCTTTTCCCATCATTTAAATTCGCTGCAATCACGCAACCAATTATGTCATAATAGGGTTTCCATAATATTCAACTACTAATGTTACCATAAATGAAACAATGTTGCAATAAATGAAATGACAACTTGGCGGTAATTCAAGGGACACCCTTAAATATACTATAACCAAAGAGGCCATGGAACTAAGCACACAATCTTTTCTCTTAACTGCCTTAAAATAAAATAAATATTGTATAAGTATATTAATTAATATTATAGATCACCTTGCATAGTGTACATTTTCAACTAAGTGAATTGCTTTTTAAAAATGTATGGTCTAGTTTTAAATAGTAATTATTAATTTATCCTTTTATATATTGAAATCAACAAAAAATATGCATTAATTAATAACAAGCTAAATTTTACTTCACCTAGAAGATTTTATGAACCATATAATTGGATTCCAATGTATAGCTGGAATTAATGGAGTAGGACTAAAAGGAGGATGTAAATTTGAATAACTGTGCTTTGGGAAATTGATAGTTCTGTTTCTGTGAAAAAATATATATATAAATACAGAGATGAAGTTTTTGAAATGATTATTGAAAAATTCAACTATTAAATATTAATCTTAGATATAGTTTGATATTTATAATTAATATTTTAGAATTTAAATAGGAAATTATTAAAAACACCATATAGTTCGATGAAACAAAATTTTTAATTTATGTATCCTGTGTATCATTTTGCAAGATTTAGTGCTATATTTTTTATGTTAATTTACATAAATGTGATATATAATTAATGAAGTTAAGCAAAATTTCAGTTGTTGAAGTTTTTACTTTGCAGAATATTTTCATTTAATGAAGTGTCTATCTTTATTTCAAAGTTTAAATATGCCAACTGATAAGATTTGTGCAATGTTATCTGAAGTTCTAAAGGTCAGAATTTGGTTATGACATTTGAGAGGTTTTTCTTATTATGTATTCAGTGTTCTACTAAACTACTTTAAGTGGTAGCACACCCATGTTGATGGAAACAAATTATTGGTTAATTTTGAGGGTGTGGTTGCTAACTTTGAACAGGTGCCAGTTTTTTTTTTTTTTGAAATGCTGCCAAGTTGGTGTCAAGTCAATTGCCATGTGGTAACCATTGTTACTGTCTCTAAAAATATACCAGGTGTAATTTCAGACAAATAAATAACTTTTATTTCTTATTTTGAAGTACCTAATAATGTGATGATTGGTACTTTTATTTAGAAAATACATATTTAAAAAGTTGTATGAATTTATAATGAATCTTTTAAGATGTAAGAAATAGAAAAATTATAACTTTGAATTTTCATGTTAATGAAAAAAATAATTTCATACTGTTGTCATTATGTTGTTAACAGAATATAATTCAGAATATATATGTATGCATATGTATATGTAGTATTTTAGCTGCATAGTTAGAGCGATAAATGCAAAAACCAGTGACTTCCAGACATTGCCATTTCTAAATACAAATTTATTCTATGATATTTTGAATTTGGTAGACAAGGCATTTATCCAATCATAGTTAAATACTATAATTTTTATATACACTGGTTTTTAAAGGTATGATGTAGGTATCTTAGACAGAAAAGAATAGTAGCGCTGTGTCGCCAGCATGGTGGAAGCTAGGAAAAGGAATGACGTAGTTGTGTTGCAAAGAGTGAGTATACTAAGTATGATGCATAAGTAAAGCTAAGCTGTGATTGGTTAATTTTAGTTAGTTACCTTTTTCAAGCAGTGTTCTGTAATTTGGAAAGATCTAAAATTTGGAAGAAATGATAAACTTAGGGAGAGAACATAAAATCTAGAATAGTTAATTTTGAGGTCAAAATATAAATCATGCCTAGTATTTTTGTGCATTAAGCTGCTGAAAAATTATCAGTAAAGCCATAAAATAAGAAATTTAGAACCAATTTTTCACAAAGATCAAAAATTGAAATTCATAAATACAGTACAAAATCCGAGATCCGGATGTCTAATATCCGGAATTATCTAAAACCTGGACCTCAAAGCCACTACCAACCAATTTTTTTTAGAGGGAAGAGGGGTTATATTTTACACATGTGCATTTGATTTTTTTTCTTCCTCATAATAAGACATGCGGAGAGTCCTGATTCTTAATCTCAGTTCAGCGCTAAATAAAATATTGAAATAATCAGTTTAGTATAAATTTGTGTGATCAATAATTTGATCTTATTGGCATATTCTCAAACTGAAACATTCTACATAGAAACGTTGATTTTACACCAGCCAATGTATAATATCCTTGATGGCAACATGGTAAATAATTATTTATTGTATTTTGCTTTCGTCACCGCATGTTTATTAACGTGTGGCAACTTGAGTGATGACTTGTGCAGCTTAGATCGTATCTATACTTCTGGCATCAACTAGAGACAGTTATAACCAGTTAATTAAACATTACACCAAAGGCCAATAACGGTTTTTTAAAAATAAAAGTGTATGTTAAAATACACCACACCCGAAGGTGAGATTTTAATCCTGAGTGTACTCTATAGATAACAATTCATTCATATAGCAATAGGCAATAATATTCATGCAGTGATGCCTAAACAATTTTTTTATATTAGTAATTGAATAACAAAGAGTATTATGTGATTACAGGTTTAAGCTAAATGCGCTAAAATGTTGATGAGGAAAGATTAAAAAAAAATTTCTTTCCATATGCTAAAAATAGATTTTGTTAACGATACTCATAGGCCAAAAGATTATATTTAATGCTTTTTGAATTAAGAATAACTGATTTGTTATTCACATAAAGCCAGAACTTGCATGGTCGCACCGGGCAGCAGAATTTAGGGAAGAAGAGGAATTAAACAGAAGTTTCTCATTGTGATGACAATGCCCCTATCATCAGTCAATTAATGGACGATGAAATCTCTAATATTCTAGATCCAGAAAATACCACTACCGATAGTGAAGAAAGTGACAGGGAGATTATTGAAAAAGAAAAATTTTGATTGACAACTTAGTAACTGAATAAGAAATTGTATGTCTATAGAATTAAAGTATTAGCACAAAAAACAAAGCAACATAAACAACTTACATTGAAAGAAATGTTTGATAAAATAAACATATAAATATTAAGCTCTTTTTTTATTTATTCATTTTTTTTTGTAAATTTTGATACCCTTTAGATCATAAATGCTTCATTATTTCAAAAATCACTATTTGATATTTCTAATTTTATAATTTCTACATGTTATCTTAGTAGATTTAAAATAATCTAATATCCTGAAAAATCCCAAAACCGGGATCGCCAAAGCCCCGCCGAGTCCGGATCTCGGACTTTGTACTGTAATAAATTTAAAATAATCCTATAAATGCAATAAAGAACTTAATAAGTATTAAAACCAAAACTCTTCAAACAGGCAATGCCCAAATTAAAAAAATCAACGAAATTTAAAGAAAAATGTACATAATAGAAGAGGAAGTCAATCAAGTTCAGTGTCACTTCCTCAGAAGGAGGAACATTGAAGCCAGTTGAAATTTCTCTTGCAAAAAAATCCTTGCTTTTCTTTATCCAGAATTAGCCGATGAACCATTTCAAAACTGAGCCTGTTTAATTAGCCGCTGAACCATTTCAAAATAAATTTAGTAAAATGTAAAATTTATATAATGAAAGCAAACTTAGCAATATTGATGGCATAGAATGTGGATTGATAATGAAGAGAAACTTGGCAGATTAAGTATTTATTTTTATTTCAGTAATATGTTACACCAAAGATATCTTGACGTATTACTTGTGTGTATTTCAAAATGACATTTTGATAGTTTGCAGTAAGAATGGAGCAGCACAACTTGGCACATTATTTGTGCCCATTCCAACAATGTTTACATTTTCCATAGTTGCGGTAAGAAGGGAGCAATAGTCCTACTAGGTTGAAGTATAGAAAGGAAGTGCATTATGTTCAGGATGAAATCTTAATTCAAACAAAATTAGTTTTGATTCTCAATGCAATTTGATTGCATAATTAATACTGCTGTAAAATTATTATTGGCTGTTTGAGTTTCAGTTCCATTTACATCATCAATGTTATGTAAGAGTTGTATGTAACATTAGTCTGGAAATGGCCCAATGCAGAAAGGGATTACTATTTTTAGAACAGAGAGGAGAAATTAATTTAAGCATTAAGAGGCTATTGCTAATTTAAATTAAAATTTATTTTTTACATATTACCTAAAATAAAAAATGTGTAAAAGATAAATTATTATTATTTTTTTTTTAAGTTTAACAAGGGCTCTGTAATGAATTGTTTATAATAGGAGCACAAACTTAAAAATAATGCTGGTTTCTTTGCGGTGTTTGTTGTCAGGTAATTTTGATTCTTCTGTTTCATGCTCTGATATTTCATATCCCAGGTACTGAAGTTTTTTGGCTGCAGATTCATTTTCACTTTTAAACCTTTTTCACTTTCACTTTTAAACCTGCTTCTTTTAAAAGCATAAAAACTTTGTTGTGCAAATCCTGGATATAATAACTTATGTCCTCCAAATAAATAAATAATTTGCTTAGCACTGGCCTTAAAATTATGTCTATGATGGTCTGAAATATAGGGGACACCTTACAAATAAATACCAGATGGCATCCTGAGAAATGTATATGCCCCAGATTTAATATAAATGCCATTTTTATACTGATCTTCAGGCTTTACTCGTATCTGAAAGTGAGATCCAGTGTGGTTATACACTTTGTGGACTTAATTTTTCTAATTATTTCTTCAGTTAAATGGGCTATATTGTTATACTGTTTAATTTCCTGTAATTGATAGGAAATCTCCATGCCTTGGTGAGAGGTAAATTATTCTTCTTTCTACATAAAACTACAGGGCTAGTGTAAGGTCTACTTGTGCGAATTATTTTGTTTTCTGATAGTTCTGAACTATGTTTTTCAGTTATGTCTTCTTTGACCTTATTGTAGTGATAGGGTTTTTATTCTACATGTGTGGCTGTCTTCTGGATAGTTTTGGCCTCACCACATGCGTTAATCCTGAATTCTCATCAACTTACCAGCTGTTCTAACCTTTTCTTCTCCATCGGAGGCTATTTCAAGTCCAAAGCTAGTAGCTCTACTTCCTTTTCCTTTACATGTTTCATCTCTAATTACACTATTGAATCAGTTTATTAGAATCCTTCTAATAATCAACTTGCACACCAGCTGCTTTAAAAAGACTTAAGCTCTAAATATGCTTGTCTTTAAATTTGTAATTGCAAAAAATATCACCTTCTGCTCCTTATTCTTAACTTATACATTCATTATCGCATGCCTTATGCATTCACAATATTTGCCGTGCACTGTTATCACTTTTGCTTCTGTAACCTCCAACAACCTACACTTTGTGAAGTTTTTCTTGAAAAACTTTTCAGCCAATACACTACTCTGCATCCTTGTATTTAACAAAGCCACTATACTGATTTTCTTAATATTATTTTCTTATTTGGGAGTTCTACATTTTTTAAACCCAAACTATTTTTTCATTGGAATCTGAGAGGCATTTTGTTTGTTCTGGGTTTCTGTTCCAAGAAGCATTTCTTTGATCCACAGCACCCTTTCTAGTTTAAATTTTTCTGACCTGCTTTTATCTATCAAAACTGTTTTTGTCTTGGTGATCAGCATTATTTGACAAAAAGTTCTGCAGGCCACAAAAATTTTTCCAAATCCTGTTACATCGTTTTCTTGCTTATGTATATTTTTGGAAATGTGTCAACTTTTAAATTTCATAACCATTTCAAATAATTTTTCTATGGTTCCTGTATTTCTTAATTCCAAGAAATTCTGATTTCATCGTAGGTTTTCCTCCCATACAGCAGTTTTATGACTTGGACTTTTCTCAAAATAAAAGTGGTTAATTCATCCCCTGAATATGATATTTACCATATAACTTCGACTCCAACCTTGTCCTGTCTCTAACCTAAGGGAATGCTTAAATTTAAATACATTAACTTAAATGCATCAAATCTGTAACTGACTTTCCGGTTCACCTAGTGAATTCTTCTTGATGTCCTTATGACCCATGACCCATATATCCAATCCATGACCTCAGCATAGCAGTTGCTGTGTCAGCCTTCTGTACTTTGCAGAACACATAATAAAATCCAGAACTAACCCTTGCAGTACAAAAATTGGATTTAGTAACTGTCTTGGTTTTGTATTGTTTCTCTGTAATCCTGGACTTGGGTCATAAGACTCTGAATTTTCTAAGAGATGCTTTTTCATGCTTTTTCATATTTTCTTCTTCCAACAAGCGTGTTTTGATTTATAATATTCATGGTCTGAAGTAACACTTCTTGCGAAGTATCATTAAAAAAAATCCAGAAAAGATTTAATGCAGTATTGAACACTGGACTTCATAATATTGAAGCTACATCCAAAATGGTATGCAACATTTGTTCATTATGGATAGACTTGCATTCTAAAATGAAAAAATAACTTCTTTGAGGTAAAAATTTAAATAGAAAATTTCATGATCATAATTGTTATATATTTTCTTTCAGTTTCATTGTCATTGAACAGGAGAAGGAAATAAAATCTAAGTGTATCTAAGTGTTTAGTTTTCTTTTGATTACAGTGATTAAGAATTAGTTTATTTTATGTTTATTATTAAACTTATTTTGAGGGGGAAGAATAAAAAAACCCTTTAATTATGTGTTTTGTAGGTGTAGCAGATGGTGTTGGAGGGTGGAGAGACTATGGGTTTGATCCTTCACGGTTTTCATACAGTTTGATGGAAACTTGTGAAAGACTTGTTGTGACTGGACGGTTTAATCCAAGAAATCCTGGAAATCTTATAGCTAATAGTTATTATGAACTGAAAGAAAATAAGGATCAGATAGTGGGTAAGTATAAAATATAGAAAAGCATTATAAATAACAAAATGTTAAACAAGGATGCCTCAGTTTAAAAAAAATCACTATCATGAGACATATGATCTTATATTTTCATAAAGAAACTAGCTTCCTAAAATTTATTAGCAAAAATCCATGTCCTTTCAGGCTTTTCAAAAATCGTTCCAGAGAAGCATGAGACAATTATATTGACTAAGTATAAGCCAGTAGGTAAAATAGGCAAATTTTTCTAGATGCTAAGTGATTAATGTATTTCATAACAATAGCAGTGTTATTTAATTGCTGGAACCGTGTGAAATATATTGAGAATAAAATAGTATGCTTTTATGATTGTGATGCCAAAGGAGCAAAGCTCCTGTGTTTAAACATTTCAAAAATAATCAAATATCAAAAGTGTGTGTTATTTATTTAGTTTCAAAACTGTATGAATAGCACAGAATCAAAAATTATGGAAAATTTATCTAAAAAAGAAATTAATAAATTATGAAACTGGTTAATCGAAAGTTCTTTGAAGAACCAAACTTTTTTGTCCATTCAGCCACTCAAAAACAGAAGATCAAGTTAAAACTGATCTGAGTGAAAAATCCTAAATAAATAAATAAATGAATAAAAACACACCCTAGAATATATAAGAGGTCAAGAAATTCAAGGAGGGGGCTTCAAAATTTAGAAGGCATTTATTTCATCCCAATATGGGCAGAAGCTTGAATAAAGTTTTATATATTATAATTTCAGCTGTGTCTTTTTAAGTCTTATCATTCAACATTTCTCAACTCTGTCCAAGTTACATTTCTAAAGAAAAGTTATGATTTACTCTAAATGAAGAGGAAACATTTTCATATCTGTCTTTTTGAGGGAATTTCAAATGATTTCATTTGTTTAAATCAGTGCATCTAAAAAGATTTGTTTGTTTCCATCAAGATGATGTTTTGGTTGTTTTATAATAATATCATGTGACTTTTTAAGTATTATTATTTGACATTTCCTAACTCTGTCCAGGTGCACTTCTAAGGAAAAATTTTGGTGTACTATAAATGAAGAGGGTATACTTCTGCATCTGTCCTTTTCAGGAAATTCTAAATGGCTTCATTTGTTTAAACCAGTGCATTTAGAAAGATTTGGTTGTTTTCATCAAGATGATGTTTTGGTTGAACTTAATTACCAATTATTATATGAAAAATGTTAGCTATAATCAGGAAATTGATAGTTATACACACATTGGGCAATGAATTAGATACCCAAGATCCATATTTTATTGGACCACCTTTTGCACGGATAACTGTGGGGTTAAGATCTGGGCTATCTGGTGGCCAGGGAAGGTGTTGAAAGTCTGATTGATGTTCAGCAAACCAATTTTGAACACTTCTGGCACGATGTATAGTTGCATTACCGTCCATGAAGTATCCATCGCCATCAGATTAAAAATGTAACATTGCAGGGTGCACTTGCTCTGTATCTAGGTATCTCATGGCTGTTAGTTTACCCTCTAACACCAGGGCATCACTTCCATGCCAGTAGAACATGCCTTATATCATGATACTCCCACCAGACCCTTGCACAGTCAAGTAAGGCAAGATGGAATCCTGCTTTTATGATGTACTCGCCGAATTCAATGTCTTCCATCAGTGCAAAATAAGGTGTAGCATGATTCATCTGATCACATTACATGTTTCCAATCGTCAGATGTCCAGTGTCCTCTTTCCCGACACCACTGGAAACAAATTCTTGCATGTTGGGCAGAAATGAGTGTTTTTTCTCACAGGCACCCGACTATGCATTCCTATCCTTTGCAATTCTCTGCGCATAGTTTGAGCTAAACTCTGTTGGGAAGAGCCTTGATTAACGATATGTGTCAGTTGAAGCACAGTAGAGACCTGTTCTTCCAAACAATTCATCGGAGACGTATGTGTGTGTATAAATCAAATAATGTACCTAACATCCCAAACTTAAGAAAAAAGTTTTGGGAGCATTGTTAAAAGCAAATACATCAATGAAAAAAGGGAGTCTGAAATCATGACTCAGCTCAAGAGAATTTACTTTCTGCTGTTGAAGTTGATATTATTGTTCTTTTAAATAATAATAAGAACATGAGTAGAATTAGTGCAAATCTCTGTAAGATAGACCAAAAATTAATGTTAATAGAAATAATTTTCACATTGGAAACAAGTTAACTGATTAAAATTTTCATCTATGGTCTAACTTGAGAATTAGTGTTAACTTTAAAAAACATCAGATTTGTCTCATTATCATCCAAGATGATTTTTAATGTAATTTAATCTAAAATTTATCATATTTTTATCTCATTTTGTGTGCTTAATGGTAGCATAATATCAGTAAAAGATTTTGTTACATTTTCTGAAACTAATATCGATTATTTAAATAATAATAATGCGATTGTTGTGTTCTTCCATGGAATTTATACAAATAAAATTGAAATTTTATGTTGTATATTATTCTTTATAGCTTTTTATGCATTTTTGTCAATAAAAAAAGTGTGAGACTATAGGATCTATTTTTGATAGTTTCTCTGCATAGTTTTATTAATTTAAACTAACGTATGTTGTGCTGAAAACATAATTGGCATTTTGGTAAACTGTGGGAAGATACTATCCTAAAAATTTATATTTAAATTGATTGTTATTTTGAAGTTTATTTTTTATTTAATGGTCATATAAAATGCAAATAACATTTTCGTAAATCCCATGTTATCTTCCTCCTACAATGGGCTATATCATGAATTTTAAATAGAATGGTAAATGAAGTAAAGGCAGATGAGTTTTAATTTAATTAATTATTGCATTTTAATTTCAGGTAGTAGTACAGCATGTGTTGTTGTCTTAAATAGAACAGATCAGATGCTGTATACTGCTAATATTGGTGATAGTGGCTTCTTGGTTATGCGTAATGGTGAAGTGGTACATAGATCAGAAGAACAGCAGCACACTTTTAACACTCCATTTCAACTTTGTTTACCTCCAGCTAATATTACCGGTGTTCATAGTGACAGGTAATTTATTTTGGATTGTATGCTGTTTTCAATGAAATCTCTCAAACAGTATTAAATGTGATATTTTATTGAAAAGAAATTAAAATAGGGAAGCTGAAATTTTGACAAATATTTTACTCCACTGAAAATTATTCATTTTCCCAGTGTTATTTATGAATTTATATCAGGGTGTCTTTAACTTTTTTTAGTTGTAACTTCTTTGTATTACTGAGATATTTTTTGTGATCCCAGGATGTTTACGAAAATTTTGTGGGACCCCATAAGCATTGCACAAATGACACACACATGAGTGAAACTGTCAATTTTTTTCACTTGTACTGTAATATACTATTGCAGTTTTAGGTCATTGATTTCTAATTTTAAGCAAGTAACAGACGAAATGACAGCATTACATGCAAAGCAAGTAAAATGAATGTTTGTATTATAAAAAGAATGCATCGAAACATTTTTTTTTCCTTTGTCTGTATTGTCTTTATCTATTTTCAGATACATTGTGTAAAAATATTTGGTAATCGTAAAATTATTATAATAAGTTAAAGAAATATCAAAACTGCTAAAATTTTTGGTGACCCTCTGCTGTAGGTCCCGCAACCCCCAGTTTAAGAAACTGATTTATATGATAGTTTCAAGTCATTTTTCATGTAATAACTTTATGATTTTCATTAATCTACTAGGTGTATTTATAAGTGATTTTATACCTACTATATGCATTATACTTACTAAAGTGTGTCCCAAAAGTTTATGGACAGTGGTTTTTTTTCCTTATAAAATCTAAAAAATAAGAATTAAGGTTTTAAAATTGATTTTTATCAAATGTGATGTCAAGACAATGAGATTAGTATATAAAAATAAAATCATACAATCACAGACTTTCTGGTAGAAATTAAAAATGAAAATTCACTGTCCCAAAAGTTTAAAGACAACTCACTTTATGTTGCTTTCTTATTCATATTTTTGAGCCATTCTTCGTAATCACATTAAAAACTTGACCCTTCATACTTATCACAAGAGTTTGGAGCAATTCTGGCTTCAGAGAGAACCAACTTCTTTCGATTTGCAGCTTTAAATCATGAATAGTTGAGAACTGGCGCCCTTTAGCGTATACGTCTCTCGCCAATATTCCCCAAAGGTTCTTTCTGCATTGGGTTCAGGTCTGGACTTAAGGCTGGCCAGTCCATTACAGTCACTTGGTTTTGACGGAACCATTCCTTCGTTGAGTTTGATACATGCATTGAGCAATTGTCTTGCTGGTAAATCCACTGATCACCCCCTAATAACTCTCCAAATGGTAAAAGATGCATTTCCAGGTAATCTTCTGAACATAGCCTACCTTCTAGGAAAGCACTATCAGTAGTTCTGTTAAATGAAAACTAAACTAAACCCCCTCCTTGCTGTCTGCTGAAAAATGTTTGTGGCTCCTGGCGAATATCGTGCCAGTAGTATGCCCATCCATCTGGGCCATCTAAATTGAACTTCTTTTCATCACTGAAAACAACACTTAACCATTCATCTGTCCAATGCATGTGATTTCGTAGCCCACTGAACACGAGCATCTTTATGACATGCTGTCAACTTGGGTGAACGATGCATTTTGTGATAAATAAGATGTTTACGTTTTTGTAGCCATCGATGCACCGTAGATTTCGATATTGGAAAAGTCACTTCTCTAGAAACTGATCGAATTGACAACTTTAGAGTTAAAATCAATCTAAGAATCTCTCGATCTTGCCGTTTAGTTGTTTGCTTTGGTCGCCCAGAATGAGATTTTGTTTCAAAATTGTCACCTTTAGATAAAATTTAGTATATACCAGCCCTGCTACGTCTCATTTTTCTTGTAATATCCACAACTTTCATTCCAAGAGCTTTTAAACAATATATGTGAGCAATTTCGGTTTAGGAAAACTGCATGTTGCGAGGCATCTTTGCAACTAGTCGGAACAAGGTTTTCCACTTCGAATTTATCTCAGGAAGTAATTACGTCACAAGTACACGATTTTGGAATATGCAAATTTGGTTATTAGTACTCCAATCAACTTTTAACACATGTTGTCTGTATGTTTTTGGGACAGCATTATTTAATTTTTATTTTTTTACGTCATCTTTATAACTGTTAAACGTGTTTTATTAATTCTATAATGTCATTACAATTTTTCATATTTTCCATCGTTTCTCCTACTCGATGGATTACTTCCTAAACTTAAAAAAGTCTGTTGTCTATAAACTTTTGGGACGCACTTTACTATATTTATGAATACTTTGAAGAAAAATATCATTTATTAAATTCAAAATACAGCATGATTTCAAAAAGTTAAGATTCTGAAAATGATTTTTAGAAGTTTTCATCATTGTAACATTTTATGTTTATATTAATGTTTTGAGGAACAAATTTTTAATAAATTCAAAATGTGGTGCTAACTATCTCTGAAAATGATCTGCGTATGTGGAAATGTAAATAAGTTATGTGTATCGAAAATTATTTCTTTCATGGGAAGCTAAAATCGTCTAGATATATGGGTGGTCATAAAATAACAACAGTATATTACTATTATGTATTTCAGAAAAAGAATATTACAACACTTTTACAGCCATATGTAATGTTTTAAAATAGCTTTGTCTTTCATTCTTATGATTTTTGAATATTTTAATTCTGAAATTCAAACTAGTTACTAATAAACAGAACATTTGAAATACTTTTTAGGCAAAAATAAAAGTTTTTGTAATTATGTTCAAATTAATTTCTTTCTTTTTTTAAATTATTTTACTGTGCAATTCTTACAGAATGCTTAGGTACAAAAGTTAGCATTCCCTGGAAAATTCACTTTATGTTTATTTTCTTAAATTTTTTTAAAAATCTGGTTTTTATTTATGCAGAGAGGTATTTTAATGGTTAAAATTCTAGAAAAGGCCTGTGATAAAATGAAAAATATAATGATGGTATTAGCACAGAACAGATGCATTTTGCAGGAAAATTATGAGTTTTTCACGTTGCTTGGAGAGTTTGTAGAAAAAAGTAGTGAAAACAAAATTATCTGGCTTTCTGTGACCTGTCCTAATTATCAAGGCCTCCATTATTTAAACAGCTCTAAGAGCCTTCTTATGAACGGAGTGTGTCAAAAGCGGCAATCTTACTTGGAGCGCTTCTCATAACAGGCAAACTTTAAGTGATTATGGTTAAGATTGCTAGCTCTTTGGGAGTTGTTTGTGAAGAGCTTGGATTAGGGTTGTCACTTTTGCACATTTAATAATAATAAGACTTTTGGTGCCATTTAAAATAACAAAGATTGTAATAAGTCTACTTTTTATCCCAAATGTTTTTCTCTTAACATATTTCTTTTTCCTTTATTTTCATTTCATTTATTTTGTAATTTTTATTTTTTTAGAGGTATGAAAAATTGATAAAATAATTCCAATCTTGTCTTGTGGGCAGGCATCTGGTGAAAGCAATTTCTGTGTTTTAAAAGCACTGAAAATTGGTGATTTAAAGATTAACCTCATGAACATAGAATCATTTCATAAAGTAATCTGAAATTATTATCAGTACTGATATTACTAAAGAAATAAGATTAGCAGTTTCTACTTGTAAATACACCAATATTTTAGGACAATGAGATTTTGTAATTAAATCAGAAAATTCAGAGATTAAGCAAAGCCTCAGTAAGAAAGCATTTGATTAAATAAAGCAAGAGGAAATTCTTCTTCTAAGGGATATTGTTAAAGATTTTAGCAGATACTTTAGCTGATAATGCAGTGGCTTATAGAAACATTGATTTGTTTATTAAAACAAATTAAATCCAGTTAAAGAGGAGGATAATATAAATGAAATAAGATTTAAAAAAAATTTCAAGATACAAGCATTTTGTAGTGTTAAGGCCTTTTTGTGTCTTTTAATGTGTAATGTTTTTAACATCTTCAAAAAAATTATATATGTAATTATCTCTTCAGTTTTCAATTCTTTAATTTTTAAAATTTGTTTAAAATGTGATACTAATAATGTATTTTTAACAAATAAAAGAAGTAGAATTTTTAATAGTGACTCTATAAATCTTATGTGTTAAAAATATGTGGTGACTGTTTTAACTGTAAAGTATAAGTGTTTCGAAAACCATATTAGTGATTTGAAAATTTGTAGAGTTATTTTTAAACTGTTGTTTTTAAAATGGCCAGACACTTGCAACTTACTGCATTTATTGGAAATGATAGAAAGCCATTGGTCATTTAGCCATATCATCACTAAGAATGTTGCTAAGAGGGTGACTGAATTACATCTGTTTAAAAAGGGGAAGTTACATTCCAGTTTTGGTGGCGAACACCTCATGGGTCTCTCCTGCCACCAGACCTTTTGAGAGGACTTCAAATGCTTCCCTTATACAAAGAGATTATACACTTATAAATATTGTTACGAAAAATTCGGCGGTTGCGCCTGTATGTAAGCTTTCCGGCATAGCACTAGGGTTGCCATAAAATAGTGTATGGTAGGGTTGCCAGATTGGCGACTTTATCGCCCATTTGGCGACCAAATTGGCGATATCCCATGGTCCAATCGGGAAGCTTCTAGAATAACTTCCTGTCGAGATATTTCTCGAAACGTGTCGAACTTAAAGAAAAGCTATATAAACCCTTGCGTTTCTGAGAGAAGTGAGTTGCGAAGTTAGTTGCGAAATTGTGAAGTGTTGCGAGCAGTGTGATTAGTTGTGAGAATAGCTGCTACGCGAGAGTTTCGAGAACGGAAAGCAATCGAGATAGTGCTTTGCCGTGAAGCTACCTTTACAGTATAGCTTGACAGTGTATTGGTGATTGTTCCACGGTGTTTATTAGAAGTTTAGTGTTGCCGTGAAGCTACCTGTACAGTTACAGCCTGAAGCTGTGTTGCTGATTGTTTCAGCGTATTTATTGTAGATTTTCGACGCTTTTAAAGGTGATTTTGGAACTGTGCTGTAAATAGTGATTCCTGTAAATAAATTGTGCTTTTTATTGTTCTGCATCGTGTTTTCATCGGATACTCTCAAATCCACGAACCCGTGAAAACGCAACAATATCCATACATGCTCTGGCCCAGGACTATGGCAGTGAGCTTTCCTATAATCACATGGTGTTTTCAAACATGTTCGTATAATTATTTTAAATATTAGGTTGTGTTTAACCTGTTGCACTCTGTTGTTGCCGATAATGCAACATTTAAAAGCAGTTCCAGTCTTCCATGCAAATGACAGAGCTAGAGGGATTAGTAGATATGCTATGTGTCATCCATTTTCTATGCCAAGTAAGAGTTAAGGCAAGAAAAGCATGCGTAATGTATATGACCACTCATTTTCTGTTTTGGAAAAAAAAAAAAAAAAAGAGATGACCAAGTGATCAGCACCATAGAATAAACTGCAAACTCTATTAATGAAACTTTTGTTGCCATTTCCAGTGCTAGGAAATACTGGCATCATTTCTCTCTGACAAGCTACATTCTGAGAAATATTAAATCTCTCTTAACTGTGAGCCTTATAATGTTAATTTTACTTTCTGGTTTCTTTTTCCAATAGAGCTTAGTGCAGTATTTTCTAGTATTTGACTATACAAAGTGAGGAATATTGGAAGGACCGGAACAAGGAGGAAAAGCATGATTTGCAATTACAGTATAAGTTGGGCATACAAATATAATAAGGCAAAGGTGTGGCTACAAGCACAGATGTAAAGTTGAGTCTGTACAAATATTTAAGCATAATATATCAAACAGAAAAATTTACAACAGAATATGCTTATACAAATATACTTATGATAAAAAAACTGATATAGTATTTTATGTGATCTTCATGCCTCAACTTGCCAGTTTTCTTGCAGAATTTTTTTTAAGGCACAAACTTGGATTGGCTTTATTTTGTCAAGTAACCTTTGTATAAGAAGGGGTGTACCTTAAGGCTGTGTTCTCACTGTTACATTTTTCAGAGAAAAATAAATTCTGTTCTAAAGAAACTTTCTTCATTTGCTTTAGGATCATTGTATGTTGATAACATCCTATAAGTTGCCAAGATGTAGATAAATGGTATGTTGGGAGGCAATTGCAGATTGCTCTAACAGAATTGAGACATAATCAGAGAAGCATGGATTTGTAGTTT
Source organism: Stegodyphus mimosarum (assembly GCA_000611955.2). NCBI lineage: Eukaryota > Metazoa > Arthropoda > Arachnida > Araneae > Eresidae > Stegodyphus > Stegodyphus mimosarum. The sequence continues at coordinate 715,394 of KK122473.1, read as the reverse complement.
TCAAAACAGAACATTACTTGCATGCACTTTTGCAGGAGCAAAATTTGCATTTGGAGTGATGTTCAAATTAAAGCCGATTTTACTTCTAATGTCCTTTACTTAAGGAAGAAGTATTTCAGAATTCTGAATCTTCTGAAAGTACTGGCCAGTGTCTCATGGGGTGCAGAGCATAGCTTGTTGCACTCTATTTCTGGGACTTGCATCTGCTGTAGACTGGACTATGGCTCAGTTGTTTATGGATCGGTAGTCTTCCGTTTCATTAAATTAGACCCTGTTCATCATTAAGCAGTGTAGATTTGTTCTGGAGCCTTCAGGACATCTAAGCAGCAGTCTTTAGGTCTACTACTTAGAAATATCATTTCATTTGGGACGTCAGCCGTCATCTGTTTATTACTATTTTAGTATAATGTCACAACATGACCATTCTAGTTACCATTGTTTGCTTGATGGCTATTATTATTTTCTTTATTCCTTGCCTGCTGGAGCTCAGCCAATGATAGAAAAATATGGCATGTCTGATGTGAAGGCCCAGGCAATAAAGCATCTTGATATTACACATTTAGATAATCTAGAAATTTGCTTTCTGGATGTTTTCCACTATCTTGATAAGAGAAACATTAGCAAGATACTATATAGACAAGATTTTCTTGAGCACAGAATAAATGCAGCAGTTATATTCTGATAGATACAAATGGTTAAAAAATTGCTGGTCAGGTAGAAATGTTGTTTGTGATTGGAAAATAATAATGCTGAGAGGGTTAAGGGATATTGATTTTTATCCATCAATTTGAATTTGTTTAAAATGCTTTTATGTATTGAGATTTTACCTATTTTTATATATACAGTAATCCTGTGAATTTTATGCATTTTCTCATCATAGCAGTTGGTTGCATAAGTTTGTTTTGTTTCAAATTTTTATCATTAATAAATTATCAATGTTTTAAAATTATCTTTAATTGTATGGTTCACTTAAACAAGTTTGGATATGTACTGCACCATATGTTCAGCGTAATATAACCTTTCAGGTTTTGTGACAGGAAAATCCTTCACCACATTTTAAAATATATTTAATGTAAGAACTTCTTTTAAATTATGTAAATGCAGTACCCTCTATTTGTAATTCTGAAATAGTAATTGATGGAATACTTCTGGATTTTTTAAAATTCATTTTATTTCTGAGTTATGAGTAATAATTCAGCTCCTATTTTATACAGTATTTTTTTAAACAATTTTTGGTTATATGTTAAGCAGTTTATAATATTTTTGTGCAATATTTATCCATGGTTTATTTGCTGAATTATAGACATAATAATTCAATATACAACTTTATTTTGCAGTAATGTAGGTTATGCAAATTGAAAGCATTTTTCATTCTTTTCCATCTAGTCCTGAATCCGCAGACACTTCTTCACTGCCAATAGAGGAAGGAGATCTTATTTTATTAGCAACAGATGGCTTATTTGACAATCTTCCTGAATCTGTCATCGTGCAACAGTTAGCAAATCTCAGAGTAAGAATTTTGAGATACTTTATTATTTGAAAATATGCTTTTATGAGACAGTTTTTGGTGCCTTTAAGAAATATTCATATTGAGCATTTTTATTTATAATGTGCATAGATAAAACAAGAATGCAAGTACATTTTATGTAATGTACTTACTTATTATATTTTCTTATTTTCCCTCAAGGATCCTAACTTGGATAATATGCAGAATATGGTGAATACTCTTGCATTTCTAGCACATCGATTAGCATTTGATGCAAACTACCTGTCGCCATTTGCCAAACGGGCTTGGGAAAATGGAATAAACATATTGGGTAATTCTTTTTTAAAATTCTTTATTTAAGTAATTTAGCAATTTAAGGGAACTATATGGAAAAATACTTTTGCTAGGATTGGTAAGTACTGATGCAAGAGTGAAAATGCAATTTAGGTTAGTTTCGGCTAATATTTTTCAAATGTCAAACAAAAGGCTAAAAAGCACAAAAATTCTAAATTAATGAGCTGATGATGTATTTTTTTCATTTATGTCTGTGCATCAATAAAATTTTGCAATTTTTATTGAAATGGTTTTAGAAATTTACAGAACTGCAATAAATATTGTGCTAGTTTTTAAAAAATCTTCACCAAGCTAACTAGCCCTGAAGTAATAAATCAACCATGAACACTCTTCTGTTAGAATTCTTATGTTTTTCTTAAGTTTTGATTTTGCTGCATATGACTGAGATAGGAATTTAATACAGAAAATTAGACTGACTGACTAGACTAAGGTCAACTAGACTAACTGGCATCACAGCTCATTTGTGTATTAAAAATTTTGGGATAATTGGATTCTCTTCATTTCCCCATGTTTCTCAGAGTGAGCATTACTGCACTTTTAGAAAGGCTGCTTGCATTATCCAGGGAAATTTAAGGCATCAAGTGAGTGACAGGGGGCTTAATTGTTTGAAGAGTTAAAAATATTGGCAATAATTTTATAATATATATATGTAATAATAATAAGTGCAAGGAAAAGACTGATCAGAGTTGATGCATATAGCTATATAAGATAAAAAAACTTGGCAATCGAGGCAGTTTGAATTCAATTTTTTTTTTTCCAGTTGGCGTTCGTGGCCACAATCACTTGGCATTCTAGTCGTGCCTATTCGAGAACATTTACATTTTTGGAAAGTATTGCGATAGCAAGCGTGCACAAAGAAATAGCGACCGAGCAGCAAAGAGAGAGAAGCTGAAGTGTCTAGTTAGCCAATATGGAAGCACACGAAGAGAAAAGTTTTGGTTTGAGTTAAAGTTTTAGTTCCCAATTATTACATTCTGAGTCAAATGTATATTCAAAGTTTATCTGAACATATAATGATCCCTAAATTTTAAAATTAGTTAACATAATTCCATACTACTTATGATTCCTATAATACTACTCAAAAACATTATTTGTTTATCATATTTTATACTAATGTTTCATAATTATTTCATTCACTTAAAAATTCTTATGAACAATTCAAAATTTTCAACATAAATTCAAAAATTATTTACCTTAATATCCTTCCCTAAAAATAGTTTAAATAGCTTGAAATTCGTTACTTAATTTGCTGACACATGAAAAATTAGCAAAATTACTAAACAAGAATTTCACATTTTTGCAAAACAGCACAATCAAATTGCTGAAATTTTAAGCAAAATTGAAATGAAAAATATAGAATCTGCAGCATATTAAATAATTTTGTCTCGTTCCTGAGTTAAATTCACAAAAAAAATAACAATATGAAGAAGGTACTACAATTCGGTTGATGAAGTACTATTAGAAAAGCCAGAGGAGCAAATAATTTTCTGTCGCACATACTTAAACCACATTAAGCACAGATCGATGACCTTCAACCAATTGTACTCCTGAATGTCCTAAGCAGTAATTCACTGATTATTTAAAGCACTTTTTTCCCTTCTAAATACTGTAGAGATGGCCGAAGCAGATTCAATATTCCTTTCTACTAAACATTCAACTTCAGGATTTATCGGGAGATTACTTTCATTTTGTAAACACTACACATGATTATTTTTTGAAGCAATTGCAAAGCACCACAGCAGAAGGATGTTAGGTTATTTTTTAAACACTGAAAAAACAAATTTGATGATTCACTTCTTTCACATTGCCTTTGAATTTATCACAAAAGATGATTTGAAGAGCACACTAAATAAATTTTCCATTGAGGTCTCAGGCTACTGGTAACTATCCTGCCAACTAAAAATAAATGTAATAATAATAAATGCAAGGAAAAGATGGAGCAGAGTTGATGCATAATAGCTATATAAGATAAAGAAATTTGGCAGTCTAGGCGGTTTTAATTCCATTTTTATTTTCCAGTTGACGTGTGGCCACAAACACTTGGCATTATAGATTTTGAGAACATTTATATTTTGAAAAGTATTACGATAGCAAGCATGCACAAAGAAATAGTGACCAAGGAGCAAAGAGAGAGAAGCTGAAGTGCCTAGTTAGCCAGTATGGAAGCACACAAAAAGTTTTGGTTTGAGTTAAAGTTTCAGTTCCCAATTATTACATCATCAGCACTGCACAGGCCATGCAAAATGGAATGATCTAGAAATTACGCAATTCAGAAAAGTTATTACCATTTTTAAAACGGAGAGAGAATTAAAAGAAATTGGGGGTTAGTTAAAATTATAATTTTGATTCATATATTTTTCATCTTACATGTATATAACAATAAAATTTAACCAGTAACATCATTATCTTGCATAAAACAAAGCATCATGCTTTTCACTTCTTACAATAAATACAGTGAACCCTCTCTAACAGATGGTGAATTTTTTTTTTCTTCTCAGGCTTGAATATTCAAAATTTCTAAAAATGTGAGTTCTGCATATATGTATGTGATAAAAAAGAGAAAAAGATGTAGATGCATAGTGAAGAGGAAGAATACTGAAATGCCAATCCACAATAAATAAGAAATTTGGCAGTCAAGGCAGTTTCAGTTCGATTTTTATTTAAATTCACATTTAAAGCCATAGTTTATTTGGCATTCTAATTGTGCCTATTTTGAGAAAATTTACATTTTTGAATACAGTTGCGACAGGAACGGAGTGTAGTGAAATAACGTCCAAGCAACAACACAGTTACAAGCGAACTAAGCATTTATCCAAAAGGGTTAAAGGTTTTGGTTTTCAAAGGTTTCAGTTCTCAAGAGTTTAGGTTCCAAAATAGCTACATCATGAGCATTATGCAAGCTTTGTGGCATAGATTAATCTAGAAGTGATGCAGTGCGGGAATGTTATTTTTGTTTTTGGAATAAAGAGGAAATAACCAAATTTAAAAAGAGCAATCTAAAAGGCTATTACTAAGTTAAATTATAAAGCTGATTTACATATTTTTTCACACTCAAAAAAATATGTGCAAGAAAGAAAATATGAGAGAAATAACCAGGAAAAAGTTCAGACAAAGGCGATACTAAGTTTCATGCATTTTCTTCTAAAGCAAGTGAGAGTTTTTTAAAGAGCATCTGTTTATTTCAATAAAAAATTACAGTTGATTTCCTTCCCTATATAAGAATTTGCAAAACACTTTTCCCAACCGAATTAAACAATAAATTATTTTCCGTGTATCTAAATTTCTGTTTTTTATTTATATTAGCCTCAAAATGAAATACATAGTTGTTTTTATTTTCAGTTTAATAAAATAAATTATTTATTTGCATAAAATAAAATGCTTAAATTATTTGTGTAAAATACTAACATAATTTCTTGTTGGCTTTTTGCAAAGATGTTTGGATTATTGTGCATATTCAGTGTTAGTAATTCTGTGTTATATATGTGATGTTCATGTAATTGTTTACTGTAAGATTCATAACATTGCACTTCTAGCATTATTTAATACATCTAAAGCTTAGCATTTTCACACGTTGGTTCTAGTAGTAACTATTAAAATAGTCCTTTATTAAGGGTGATATTAATGGCTTAACATGAAATGGGCAAATAAGGTTTCAGCTTCGTAAGTGCATTTAACATCAAAAGCACTTCATCACACTTTTAGCTGTTTCAGTTTACCATCATTTTTGGTATTTGTTTGTACCTTTTAAACTTTTTCTTTTTTTTTTTTGTAATCTATACTAATATAGTATTAGTTTCATAATTTATGTTATTTAAATACATTATTTGATGTTATTCTATTGACTTCCTTTTAGGGGGTAAACCTGATGATGTCACTGTACTGTTGGCTGCTGTTACTAATCTATTTAATGAAAGTGCTCCTATACCTGCGGTTATTGCTCAGCGTAGTTGTTCTGACCATGGATGATGATTATGTAATCTTAAAAACTTTTTTTTTCTTTTAAATTGATAGTCATGTAGGTGAATAATATTTCAGGTTGAAGATATGCTAGGAAAATAGGCAATAATGAAAGCATTGGTAGAATAAATGAAGAGCTATTTTTTATTATTGACAGATTTTATGGCATCTGTTTGATGTATGTTTTATTAATCTTAATTTTTTATTGCTAACTGCTTTTGCTACCAAAACTGACAGCAAAATGTGTTAACTTTAATGTAATCATGTTTTCAAAATGTTTATTATTTTGACAAAAGATTACTGCAAAAGCAATAATAGAAAGGATTATCAACTTTAATAATCTTAACATGCCTTACTGTAATGGATTTAAAACTTTGAAAATGCATATTGGCATTTTTACTTTCCCAATAAATTTAATAAATCTGTTTTATTCATTGCATCTCTGAGAACTTTACTTATGTTTAGTGGTATATGTAGCTTAGCAATTTTATTGCAGCGTCAGTCATAGTTAAGTAGTAAAATTTTCCAAAATATTCATAGTGTACCAACAGTTTCATGTCAAAGAATTTATATTAACATTTCCTGATCAAGTACCAGAGATGAAGCAGTAATACGAGGAACTAACAGTAATAAGCCTTATATGTGCTAATGTTTGTAAATAAATAATCATTATATTTTTAGACAAATACTTGTATATATTGTAAAATTCTGGCAGTATTAAAATGCCATTATGCAAGATCAGATTTCCCTTTAAGTGGACAATGTTTTCATACATTATATCATACCTGCACAGATTTTTCTTTCATATTATTACAGGCTTATAAATTTAGAAAAGAATTGTGGAGCATTGACAGTGTTTGTGGTTCCATTCACTCCCTAAACACTTAAAATGTCCAAAGAATTGCTGTTTTATATGATCTAAACTCTCATTTTAGTTGGTAATCTTTAAACATAAATGAAGGCTTTATTAACTAAAATGTAAAAAAAGTTTAATAATTATATTGAAGAATAATGATTGTGAAAAACTAAAATTTGGCAGGTGTTTATTTGAAATTCATGAAATTAAAAAAATATTTAATTAAATTCTTAATGTGATAAAAATTACTGCCGTAATTACACATCAATGGTATGAGACTTGCTATACCATTATATGCCAAATTTTAAAGTCATTAGCATTTCTATAAGTCTCATTAATTTTCAGAAAGGCTTATTTTTAATGTAGTATTTTTATAGCAAAGAAAAGCTTTGACATGAAGCAAGTACATGAGGTCATTGGAAAGGACCTGCAAATTTTAGACATATATACACATTAGATGTATTGAAATGGTTCAAATGCTAATATGATAAAAGTCATCTAACCTTAGATTAAGATATTTAGTGTATTTGTCCTAAAGGGAATGGATAATTGCAAACAATCAGGTTGTCTTCAGTGTGAAATTGCCTTTTACATGCATCCTAATTAAGAAAAAGAGTTCTAAAAATGACCATTAGCAGTATATCAAACCTGCCAACTTTGTGCGGCAAAAATCAGAAAAATATATTCAGTGTATTTTTTTACAGAAACTGATACAAATCTAACTACTTTGAAAAAGTTACAGGAAAATGCGAATTTAGGCCAATGAAATTTAACATATATACTTTTTCTTGTTTCTGCTAAAAATTTTGAAAAATATTGCTTCATAAAATTCTTTATTTAAATAACTTTCTAAAATTTGACACAATATTCTTAGTATGTTAAAAAATTGCTGTGGCTTCTCTTTATTTCAAAGACTGTTAATAAGAGAGCTTATTTTCGTGTAATTTTTTAAAATTTAATTTGTGTATGTTTTTGCTCTTTTATAGCTAGCTAGTTCTTCAAATAATAATTGACTCCCTATAAACTGGGGACATTGTTTGCGATTAACTGAAAATAATGGTTAATTGTAAGGCTGTTATAAAAATCACAGGAAAGAGGAGTGCTCCATATTAATCAATATAATACCAACACTTTACCTGTATATTGCTAAGCAGATTTAATCTCAAAAATAAGTTCATTTGATTACGTAAATTAAATCAATATTTAAAGCAAAAAGGAAACACTTAAACAAAATAGTACTCTTCTGTTATCATTAGAAATTAGTTTTAAGTTCTAAGTGGCATTAAAGAACAATGCACTGCAAACCGAGATCCAGAATCATCGAGACTGGTTTTGGAAATTTCCAGATTTTAGATCATCGAAATCTGTAATTATATGTAGAAATTATAAAATAGTTGTCTAATATAATTGAAATAATGAAGCATTTTTTATTTCATAGAAATTTTTCATTATCAGATTTTAAGACAAAATTGCAAAAAGAAAGGCTGATTTTTTTTATTAAATATTTCTTTCAATATAAGTTATTACTTTCTGTTTAGTTTTTTGTATAGACATAATTTCTTGTTCATTTTCAAAATTTCATCATTCAAATCCTGTAATTCCCACTAAGCTATCACTCGGTCTTGTCATTCTCGACAACCTTTTCGTCTTTTCTTTTTCATTATCGCTAGTGATATTTTCCAATTTAAAACCATACAGTCTATATATATTCTGCAGTCCATTAGTTGATTGCTGATTGGAGCATTATCATTACAATGGAAAACTTTTGTTATAAAACCTTCACTTATTATCATTTCTCTAAGTTCTGCTAGGTGGAAAATTTAACATTTAAATTCTATGACAAAATTAAGTTGCTGTTTTGCCTAATTTTAAAATTGCATTTTCTTAAGCCGAAATTGTGTCAATACCACTTCTGAAGACAAGTACCAAATATGCTTTCACTTTGCAAATCCTGCTTCAGAATTGGACGTAATCAAAATTTGAACTTTAATTTTGATTAGATAGCTATAATAATAATAGCCTGCAAAAAATAATAAGCTGGATCAAATTAGTTAAGGGAAAGGGAAATTAGCTACATTAACTGAATTTCTTCTAAATCTAATTCTTTCTCTCTTCCCATTGTTATGTCAACAAAAGAAAACAAGTATTAGCAACATCCCACTCTATACAAATATATCTTAGTGCTTCAGTTATTGTTTAGGTCAGATAGAAAAATATTAACTCTCCATAGGGTTGCTGCCAGAGCAGGTGCAACTGGTATGCCAGCACCAAGAGTCAGAATTTAGGGGTGCCTACCTCCACAACCACTTAAGGGCTGAAAATGCGGTTGTGGCTAATGTCAATCAAAGTGCTGTAATTTGCCATGGTGCAATTCCCTACCCAGCGGGTGTTTGAAAGTGACATTACAGGAATCTCTTTTAGTCAGCAGAAAAAACACTTTTTTTTTCCTGTAAAAAAAAAAAAAAAAAAAAAAAAAAAAAAAATTGCTGGTGGTCCAGATGTTAGATCATTCTAGATATTGAATGCTTGGATTTCGGATATTTATAACAAAACTTGAAAATGTTACTGAATTCACACTTGTGTAAAGGTGTCTGCGATATATGGGTGACACCAACCAACAAGATGCCTAGAAGGTGCTAACTCTCAATCTGAGAGGCACCAAAAGTTTAATTTTGCAGAGGGAGACCTACTCTGAGGTCATGGGAAAGGGAAGGCTCATGGGAGCTGTTAGTAAAACGAATCTAACTAGTATTAATTAATGTAAATATTTCAATTATTAGTGTGTAGTTTTGTGTGCAAATTAAGCATTTAAAAATACAAGGAAGATGGAATTATTTCTTTTTGAGGCAGCATATGGGAAAAGGACATGATATGACAGTGCCAGTTAGGACTTTTTGTGTTTTCACGAAGTTTATCTTGTTGAATTTTTTGACATACACTTTTGTCGTCTTTGTTTATTCCCACACACTTTTGTCTTCATCTTCAATTTCTTTTATATCTTTTTGCATAATTTTGTAAACAAATGTTTTCATAAGTTCTGTTCAGCGATGCATATTAAGATGCAGTTTACACTTTTTATAATTTTGCAGAACTCGAGAAAACTAATTGGGCCATTATTTTGGTTACCCTTCCCTTGTTTTTTAGAAATTGAAATAAACATATAATTTTGAAAAACTTATTTCCATTTTGTAACATTCAAAATGAAATTTTGAAAGGCTAATTTGCTTTGCGTGAACTGAAAATAACGCAAAATAATTTTTTTTATGTTGGCAGTCGTGTCTACAAGGCTGGTTTCCTTGAGTAAAGATCCATTTCCAGGCAGTTTTTAAGCAAAGTGATTATGGATGTTAGAGTTGAAAGTAAAAATCGTTCACTGCATTGTTTCCCAACTTAGCTTAATCATTGGGGAGAGAAAAATTATGATTCTTTTGTAACATTAAAAAAAAAAAAAAACTCTTGTTATAACTATAAATTTTTTAGATAATAAAATATGAGATTTCTTCACAAAGATGGCAATATCCTTGTGCTGTCGACTGGTTTTTTTACACATTCAGAAACCATCAGAGTAGTTACTCTTGCCTAAAAGTGTCTGCACTTTTACGCATATAGAGCCTGCTTTGATTAACAAGGAAAATGAAAGCACTCCTTATAATGATTTTATGCTGGAACATTCTGAAGGTTTTTGTCATGTGAATAGTGGCTGACTGATAAGATACAAGAGTGTGGGCACACTTATAACAGTCACACCTAATTACCTGTGTCTAGCTTTATTTGAGCTTAAAGGTAAATCTTTATATAATGTGATGATAATGCTCTAAATAAGGAATTGCTAAGCTAGTAACATGAGTCCTATTTGAATGAAAAGGTTGTCCTTGGATAAGGATAAATGAAATGATTGAAGTAATTTATGGTAAAAAATGTGCTACTATTATGATATGGTGCAAGCAGATAGTGTGAATTGTTTACACATAATGCATAATCTGAAAGCTTGGTCATTAGTCACTATAACTTTTATGATAGTAATTGTGTTAATATTTGCTATACAATTGAAATTTCGAATTTTATTATTAAAATCTTCCATGTTGCCAAATATATAAATTGCCAGTATAATTTGCTATTGGATAAACAGCTACAAAATTGAGTTTTTTTATCCTTAAAGTGGATATTGCTGAATATGATAGATATTAACAAAATTTTATTTTCTCTGGTACATTATTTTCAGTGTGTAATTAAAAGCTTTTTGTAATAGCATTATTTTAAATGTTTAAAATTTAGCTGTAATCTGGTTTCTGATTTCAGGATAATTATGAAAATTTTGGATTTACTTGAATAAGAAATTTTGATGCCTTCATTTATCATAGTTGCCATCTCCAGGTAGATCACATAATCTCCCGGTTTTTAATTTTTAGCCTAAGGAAAATTTTTTCCAGCTATTGTTAATTTTATTTTCATCACATTTAAAAGTACTTTGATAAATAAAAGCTTTCCTTTACTACTCATGATTTTCTCAATAAAAGTAAGAAAATTAAAAAATGAAATTAGGTTTTCTTGCAAAAATTTCCCAGTTTTTAAGATTTCAAGGTAGGCAGTTGTGTTATGACTACTTCCAAGAACAAATTAAACTTTTTTTAAAAAAAAAATAATAGCAAACCTTTTTATTTTTTTACATGTTATTTTTTTAAAGAAATTTCTGCATTGAACACTTCTTTTTGTAAAGTTAGTGTAATGAAAATGAGCAAAATTCTCAGATTATGCAGTATTTAAAAAAAAAAAAAAACTGTCACTGCAGTGGGTTGAAAGAAGAGTACACAGAATTCTGTTTAAAATGCTACAATTATCTGCAACAGCTACTTATAATTTGACATTGTATTGTTTAATGGAATATGTTTAACATGCTGCCCATTTTGTATCATCTATTCATCATTTTATAAGCAGTATATTAACTAGTGTGAAACTCTACTCAGTTTGCATGTAGTGCTGATAGCATGTGTTCATGTGATAGGTATACTCAGCAATCAACGAACGTTCTTAATTAATATTTGTGCATTTATTATTTAAAGAGTACAGTGAAATCTCTCTATGAAGTCAACCAGAGTTTCAGGCAGTTTTATTCTTTTGTGTATGCAATTATAGTATGATTATTGATAATGTTCAGCACCATTTATTAATTGATGTTTTTCTAAAAGGATGGTCTGTTTCAGTAGAAACTGGCATGAGAGGTTTCACTGTATTTCATAAATCATATAGAATCGGAGTTTGTAAGGTTGTAGTATATTTATTAGTATTTTTATGTTTAAAGGGTGTCATTTTTTATCATTTTCTTTGTTTTGTTTTTTTTGGACCTTTTTTAAATGTACTATTTCTAGTATTACCTAGCAATATTTTTTTAGGTCAGTGAAGATTTTCTTTAAGTTGAACATTAAACTGGAAGCACAAGGGACCAAATGAATACTGATGTATTCAAGCTCAGTTTGTGCAATGTTTTACTAAGATATTTATATTGCTTCCTAACACATGTCAGTTAATAAATGCTTATTTGCAGAATCAAGTTGTTAAAGAATTGTATTCTCTAAACTGACAAAACAGTCCTTATTTATATTTACTTTAAGGTTGGTATTATAGACCAAAGCTGTCAACTATTAAGCATATCCAGTTAACTGAAAATAGGGCCTCATGGCAGTTGTCCAGCCTAGATTTGTATCCAATCTAGAAGATTGCATTATCAGAAGATGGATAGGTGTGGCTAGTAAGGCAGATTCATTTTATGATTTTCATCTTAAGCTGATAGTTTAAAAAAAGAAATAATATTTGATAAGTTATGTAAAAACTTGTCTCACATTTTTACATAATAATTAAATTTATTTGTGAAATCATATTTTTGAAACTCCTCAGACGTGTAACTTTTAATTTGACATCCCTAGTGAATGGATGAAGTTTTGTCAGTCTGCTAATATGAATGGAGTCAGAGTATGAATGCTTTGTATCTTAGGTAGTTAGGAGGAATAATGTGAGACTTCTGCTAATGTACAGTACTAGCATTGAGGGTTGAATATTTCATAACAAGTAATTGTAACTGCCTTGTTTAAAAGTTCTATTTTTTGAGAAAGGATATAATGAAATGCAGTTTGCCTATTTTGAAACAAGTGCCTTGTTACTATTATGCTTTTCTGATGACATGAATCAGTCTATTTGTAAAAGTGAATATTATTTAAGTACATAAGAATGAATGTGGTAGTTCAATGTCGTATTATAAACATGACCAGCAAGACATGAAAGAACTGTCCCCCCCCCCTGCCGGACTTCAGCTTGGCCACTGCTAAGGGCAGAAGTGGCAGTCATTTTATTATGGAGGCATCTAATAGGTGGGCCACTTTTGCCTCCTGTGAAGAGATAAACAGTTACTACCATACCTTCTCCGGGATTCGAACTCGAGCCTTTTGGTATCACAGTCGGCTCCCCTAACCACTATACTGTCTGGGTGGCACATGAAAGAACTGTTGAAATGCAGTTTTAAATGTTCTTTAAAAAAAAAAAAAATATCTATTCATGTATTTTTACTGAATTACACATTATAACTTATAAAACATAATAATTTTAATTTTCTGAAGTAGAATAAATTTTTCGTTCAAAATAAATTCTTTCATCATTATGTGATGGAATGAACTTTGGCCAGTTCTGATGGCATAACTGCATAGTAAGAAGGATAATTGCTGACAGTTGTGCACAGAGTAAACACATAATTTATTTTTGAACATTCTTGAAAGATATTTTTTCCACATCACTACATAACAACAGTGAATAATGACTGCAGGATTCATCTATGGTCTATTATATTTCTGAAACAATACAGGAAATAAAGCAGTGACCAGATGATGATTGAGTTCTGCAAGCAAGAAGAGAGGTAGAAGCTTAAGTGCGCAGTAATCCGATATGGAAGCTCATCAAGAGAAAGTTTCGGTTTAAGTTCCAAATTAGATGCGTCATCAGTATTGTTAAGTCATGTGTGGATTGATATAGAAATGATACAATCGAAAGAAATTTTGATTGCAGATGCTAGGAGAGGGACATATAAAAATCTAAAGAAGGAATTTAAAGAGCTATTGCTAATTAAGTTACTAATTTATTATTTTCTTATTTTACATGTATATGGTTATTTAGAGTAATTTTAAAGTTTGTATAATTAAAAGAAAAATAGGTGTGTATATACACAAATAAATAATAAAAAAGGTAAAAAAGACATGTTAATTGAACATATATTTTTTCATTCTTTCAAAAATATTACAAGCTCTTTTGGAAAGGCATTTTAATAAGTTGATAAAATGTATGGTTACTGTTAATCCTTAGCAGGAGGAAATTTAGGTTTTCTGGTTCTAAAGACTTATCTCAATACTGAATATAGTATCTTTTAATAGTTGATAGCTTTGAGAGATCTAAATTTCTTGTAATTTAAAAAAAAAATTGTGAATTTCATTCCCCCCTAATTTACTAGAAATACATATTAAGTAAAAGATTTACATCATATTAAGTAATAAAATTTAAGAAGTTTAATTATTTTTACTTTCTGTATATAATTTTGTTTTAAATCTGAAATATGTTATTCCAATGACCATGTATAAAAATACTGGTATAGGAGTAAAAATATTTTATGAGTGAAAGGTATTGAATGATGTATTTATATATAGAAAGCATGGCGATGATTCTTTATGGGAAATAAAGTAATTTTAAGTATTTAGTTTTTGTTTTCATTTCATAGATCTTGCAATGAAATACATATTTGTTAATTAGATTTGAAATTCAATAAGCCAAAAATATTGGGTTTCAGGTAATGCAAAATTAAATTTTTTTTCAGGGGCATATTGCATTTACAAGCAATTTCTTTGCAAATATGTATATACATATTTTGTCAGAGTTCTAGGACAAAGGTCATAAAAAACTGCATTTACCAAGTAAAGATACTAGCTGCTATCAAAATAGTCTCTTTGGCTATCTATACACAACTTTCAACGCTTCTGGAGGTCTCGGAAGCAAGCAGGGAAATCAACTGCGATGCTTGCAAGCTCATTTGTCACAGCCTGTTGATTGTCGGTGATAATCTTGATGAAGCCTTCTTTTCAGTCAACTTTTCACTCACAGAAACAAGAAAAATCACAAATCTTTGACTCTAATATGGTATCACGTCTGGTTCTATCCAATAGTTTAGCAGAAAATCTTCTTCTTTCCTCCTGTTCATGTGTTGAGGGACGATTCTTGCATTAAGTTTCTTCCCTAAATCTTCAGCTAATACCTTATGATACACATCACGATTCAAATTCAGTTTTTCTGATATCATAAAAGTTCTTGCAGCCTGAGCTTAACTTCATTCTTTGCTCAAAATCAGCATCCATTGTGTCACCTTAACGAATGCGACCACAATCCGAACAGTGTATTTCTAAGCATAGCCCAGCCACCTAGTAAGTTTATGTGGGAATATGGCCAAGGTCATGTCAAGTAAGAATGCATACAAGGTAACAAAAACATTTATTCCTTTTTAGTACTGCAAACTCAGAAATAAAAAAATTGTCAACTATTTCATTCTATTAAAATTATTTTTGTTTATAAGAAATGCAATATAAAATCAAGAAATTCAATTTTTAACCTTATGCTTCCATCATTTCTGATGGAATATTATTAGATGCGTAGAGTGACTAAGGGCCTAAACCTATATTGAATCCTGATACATAATTAGATGGGAGTTTGTATTCTAATTATCCTTGCTGCTACTGTCCACATGGATGGTTGGATAATTAAGACAAAGGCATGTTCAAAGCAAATTGCCTAAAAAAACGAGGGGTATAGTTAAGGAGAGCTTTAGAAGCATGAAACCAAAAAACCATGAAAAATGCCTATGCAGCCAGCTCATTTGCCTGTATAAGGTCCACAAAATGCTTTTTCTCTATTTCATAATGTTACTTTTTCAGTAGTACAAAAAATAACCTAGAAATATAAATATCAGCAAAAAATAATTGCAAATGTACTGACGGTTGCATGGATTCTGCACTTAAACTATTATGCTCTGGATATCACTGGGGGGGATTATATATTGATCATTTTGATCTAATATCTTTTGTCAACTTCCTGATAGTAGCATGATTCAACACATAAAAAAAAGTATGATCTTTGCATACAAAAAATCTAACAGTGGAGATCAAATCGGATTGATCCTCATTTGAAGTAAACATTTTACCACTTAAGTTATTTTGCAAATGCTGGAACAAATACTAATCTGAGAGTGCTAGGTATTGCAACCATGATGAGGGGGATAGCACATCCTATCTAAGCTATAACAAGTTCTGATAAGTTACCAAATCTGCGAGATTTGGCATTATCATGGTGAAACACACCTTTTCTATTTATCAATTATGGCCTTTTCTGTTGAATAGTATCACTCAGTTTGCAAGTTAATGGCAGTATGCTTTCAAATCAATTGTGGAAATGTCTGGTAGAAGTTTAAAAAAATTCTTTTAAAAATCCTGCATGAGAACATAATTTTTTTAACCCTCTGAGCAGCACATGTTTTGGATCTGTTAAGAAGATCTGTATTTAAAACAGCACTTATTAGCTAAATTTGCGTAGTAAATTTATGTTTGTATTTTCATTAACTTTAAATTTATTAAGCTAACATTTACGTTATTAAAGGAGTAAAAAAAATATTTAAAATTATAACCTAATATATACCAAATGACGAAC
This sequence comes from Stegodyphus mimosarum, assembly GCA_000611955.2. Taxonomy (NCBI): domain Eukaryota; kingdom Metazoa; phylum Arthropoda; class Arachnida; order Araneae; family Eresidae; genus Stegodyphus; species Stegodyphus mimosarum. The sequence continues at coordinate 699,015 of KK122473.1, read as the reverse complement.
ATCTCATGACTGGTTAAAGCCGGTCATGCTGCTCAGAGAGTTAAATGAATATTGGCTTTTGAAGTGCTTTGAGATCACTTGTATTTAACGTTATTATAAATATTCCATTTCTTATTTCCAGTTATGACTGGTTTCAAAAATAGATTATTTTCTTGATATTTGAGAAGGCAGTCACTGATGTGATGGAGCAGATTTCTTTAAAAACATGTGGAACACATATATCAAGCTTTGAAATAGTATTGGAATGTTACACAAGATCAGAAACACTCGAATTCGACAAATGTAATCTCATAGTTCCAAAATGTAAAGCATCTCCAATACTGAAATTGCCAGAAAGAAATTTTGTAAATCACTTTGGGCGCTGGCATTCTGTCAACCCATCTTTTCAATCCACATCACACAATATTTTTCCCTTACTTTCTTTTTAATTTTTAGTAATAAAAAAGCAAAATTTGCCAAAAATTCTGCTCTTAATTTTCTGTATTTTGAATTGTGGGGGGGGGAGGAAATTACACAGAATGAAACAAAACTTTTACAAATAAGTTTTGAAATGTCAACTGTCAAAATATAAAATAATATGGTTTAAAATGAAGAAAAATATAATTAGTCCCTCCAACGGTAAAGAAACTAAATTATTTTTTAAGCAAGCCAATAATAGCATTTTACAGTTACAAATGCCACTGAAATTATTTCTCATAAAATGCCATCCGTTAAATTTTTCATAGGACAGTTGAAAAACTCTTAGTGCAGGTAGATAATTTCAGTTTAATTATATGTAGATACTACATAATTTATGAATTTGAACTTTATTATATTAATTAGGACATTTAAAATCAATCTCGTTGCTGGCTTTTTCCCAAAGCACTAAAAATAACTGCAGATAGATAACTTTATTTTATAAGATGCATGCGTGTGTAGGATAGTTTGGTTTATTTGATTATGACAAAACATGCTAGGGCTAAAGGAAGAGGATGCCTTCATGGAGGACTTTTTAAAGGAAACTGGCTGGTATTCATGTTACACATAGAGAAAACCATAAAAGTGCCCATGCAGCCAACCTGTCCACCAGTTTGGTTTATTTGATTATAACAAAACATGCTACGGCTAAGGGAAGAGGATGCCTTCGTGGAGGACTTTTTAAAGGAAACTGGCTGGTATCCATGTTACACATAGAGAAGTGCCCATTCAGCCAACCTGTCCACCTGGAATTGAACCCAAGTCAAACTGCCAACAACTTTAATGGCGGCCAATTATGTAGAATATGCTATGCTTCAGATCCATGGAAGAAAGGTCATGTTCCAAACCTTTAAAAAAGTTTTCTGATCTCAAAAGATTTTAAACCATCCAAATACCTGAATTTATGATAGCCAGTATTCAATTATGCTTTGCAAATAATACGGAGATCCCTTTCTTCACTAAAACTTCTAAAATTCCTTTTTTCCTTTTTCCACCTTCCTATCGCTCTGAATTGCCGTTATAGGCATCACATGTAAATGATACAATTGAACTCCTCGTACAATGTATGTAACATGAGATTGCTAGAAATACCCAATGTTTGTTACTGTGCCATAGCAAGCACTACACAAAATAAGACAAACCAAGTGATATCTGAATATCCAGTATATTATTTCTGTGAAATTAAATGTATGTTACACATCTCTACATTTAAAATATGTTCAGTGACCTTATTTTCTCTTAGAATCAAAACCAATGCTTGCACAAACACTGAATTAAGATTTTCATTAATTATTGTTCCTAAAACGGATTACTTAATTTTTGAATTGAATAAAATTTGTTTGCTGTAGCCATTTTTTTTTTATCTTTAAAATGATATTTTTCTCATTTTCTGTATACTTTTTTAGGATAGCAACATAAAAATGCAATTGCAATAGTTTTGTTTAAAACTTTAATATACATTTAATTTAAAATTTAATAATTTACTTTTCATCATCACTATCTGGAACTAGGACTTCATCTGGATCTACAGCCATTGATGCACATGTTGCTTGAGACAGACCCAGGAATAGAGAACGAAACTATAAAATGAAGAAGAAATTTTTTTATTTACGCTATTACTCCTTTCAACAAACAGAAATAAAAAAATGTCATACTTCCACGTGATAATCATAATGTTCTCAGTAATGAGGCCTTTTGGATCCACTCATGGAGAGCTAGCTGCATTTGTTAATTAGTATTAAGTTGTATAAGTATTTTACTCTTTATAAGAGAAAAATATTTTGGAATAATTGGGTAATATGTATAAAATGCAGTTTTTATGCAGTCTTGGACTCCATAAAAGTGGCGAAGTTAAATAAATGCAAAATCTTTTAAAAGGTTACCCTTTTTTAATATTTAATTCTGATATTTTTTAAAAAAAATCTTTCTTTTGATTTCGGATTTCTTTCATAGGTTTTACCATTAAATAGTAAGCAATGCCTTTACTGTCGCCAAATAAAAAAGAAAATATATCTCTTATAAGCTAAATTAAAATTTTGCTGAACAATAACAAATGTTAATTGTAAATTGATTAAAATTACAGCCATTTTTAATTGAACATATGATAATAGAAATAGAAAAATAACAAAATGTTGAAATGCATATTGTCACTTGAAAAAGATGACAACAATTTGAATCAAATTAAAAAAGTATTTAGAGAACTGCTATTTATGCTACCAAATTTCATTACCATTCAGTTTTATTTCTGATGCAGATAGAATTTTAAAAAATTCATGATTGATACATTTTAGGAACATATAATTTATTACACTAGTTGTGTAAAATGTTAAGAAATATAGATAAAATTACATCTCAAATAATTTACGTTGCTATGCTGATGAGTAACACTTTTATAATAGAAAGAATCTTAAGCCTATTTGATTCACAGTAACTTTTGATCTTTATTCATAGCCGAAAAAATTTTCTTTAAAGAAATATCCTAAATTTCTTGAAATTGCTATGTACAATATTGCCCTTATTTTTTTTTTTTTTTATATAAAACTTAACTCCCATTGTGAGATTGAAAAATTATCGTGAACAACAAAGTTATATGTTAACAATTTAGTAAAGGATTGTAGGCAACTGTTTCATACTAAAAAAAAAAAAAAAATCTGAATATTTTAACTAGTTCAGTATGCTATTTGATAAATGATCAAATATGAAACAGAAAAATATAATTTTGCTGAAGAAGCTAAGAGAAAGTTTAGATACAGAATTTATTTAGGAATTAACCACCACTGTACCCCCTCCCCCCAAAAAAAGCCTGTTTTAAAAATATTGAGTTGTTTGGATAAAAATTGACAAAAACGCCATTGAATATTAATAAGGTAGGCAATGAAATTTCAGTCCTTCATAATTGATTTTAAATTCTTATTTAAAAGATAACATAATGCTATAGATAGAGTCTTCACAATTATAACACATTATTTAGCATTAGGTCCTACAGAAAAATCCTTTTTTTTAGGTAAATTTTAGCCAGTTTTATTTAAATTGGTGTTTTATGTAAATAATTTGTAATAATAATTAAATAATAATTTTAATGAATTTAGGAATCTAAATATTTTAAATGGAGAACTAAAACTGTCTCTCCTAAAAGATCTCTTGAATTAAATAATATAACAAAACAAATCAATTAGTTATATTTCTTATGTGGAAATTAAGTACTTTTAAAGACCATCAGCTAATGGTAATTGAATAAATCTATGCAATTAAATTCACTTTTATAATACCACTCTAAGAATAAAATAGAAGTAAGTGTTATGTAGAATGCATTATTATTAAACACAATCTTAACAACGCTACAAAATTAATTTGAAAATAAAACCAGCTTGCTAAAAGTTAACAAGTAATTAACATTAAATTAAAATATTTTAACTAATTTATACCTTTTCCTTTCTCTTTGACATTCGTTTGCTTTAGTAAACAAATCAATATTTCAATTAGTCTCTGCTTCATCTGCTAGTTTGTTAATATTTTCAACAATTCCTAATCAAAAACAATTTTCTTTCTATTTATGTAATCAATTTCTTCATTTTAAAATTTGCAAATTTAGTTCAAGATTTTTGGTTCAAAAAATTGCATGCATTTTGGATGTATAGACGAAATTGCTAGCTTTGTTTCTTCAGTAATATTAATAATAACTACAGAAAACTTAATGAACTGAATGGTATACTGAGATAGATCTATTCCATATTAATACCACAAACATACAAAAAATACAGACAGAAAAAAATCACAATATTTAGCAAATATGTATTTTTTCTAGTGACAATAAAGCTGGTCTAGTTCAAATTCGCAGTTAAAAAAAAAATGTGGCACTTGCACAATGTGGTATTGCACTATCAAAATATCCTTCTTCCTTTTCAAGTGCCCTATTCATGTTTGTCCATACCCTTGAAAATTTCAGGATTCATTGATAACAATGGGTGGAAGCCTGATCTTCAGGAAATTCATGTTTTGACTTTTTCCAAGACCAAACAAAGGTTTCATCACAAGCCACACTTCGAAAGCAAAGTCCAAGAAACTCTAATTTTCAATGCAGACTGATAGTATTTTTGTTGAAAATACCTCTTTTGAAAGATTAGATAAGCAACAAATCAGGCAATCAGAAATTTTCATTTTGTGATGCTTAAGTGTTCCTTGTTTACAATACTAATTTGTGATGCCTTCGTCATGTGCTGCATGATGTGAATACCACATTCATTCAAAATGCTTATAAGGTATTTCTCCCGCCTTCTTAGCATGCCTTCATGGTGTAGTGGTCAGCATACTCAACACATATTCGAGAGGTTCAAGTCCCGGCTAGGGCATTACTGTTTTCTTTGTTTTGAAAAATTCTATGTCCCTACAGTGACACCTGAACTAAAAATGGTGCTGGATGATGAATCTTCACCACCAGGATTTGGCGATTAGATCCCCTAATCCCCAGTCGCCCTTTAAAAGGGGGAGTATATAAGGTATTTCTTCCGACTTCTTAGCATGCCTTCGCAGTATAGTGGTCAGCACACTCGGCGCGTATTTGAGAGGTCCGAGTCTCGGCGAGCACATTGCTTATTTTTCATGTCTCCTGCTTCAAAAAATTCTAATGACTCTACAAGGGGGGAGATAGAAGTGTCAGATGAGCAAAGTTAAAGACTTTGTGCCAATTTTGGCTGAAATAAAGGGCTATTAAGGACCTTACGAATCTGCATTTATTCAAATATTGTGACCTTTTAATAGTGTGTAGGTGTGTAATTTTATAGGTGTATGGATTTAAGTAATATCTTGAATAAAAATGGAAACATTTTTCTAAATATATTTTTAAATTAATACCTTTTTATGTGGAGGTGTTGAAGGCACTTCATCTTGGTCCGACTGATCAGTTGGCATTGGCATTGGCATTGGCACTGGATTTATTACAATTTCAATATCAGTGTCGTCATCATCATCATCATCATCATCACTACTACTGAATGTGATTTGTTTAGGAAATTTGGGTAACCTTTGAACACTTGCATTAATATTTCCATGGCTCTTAGTATCAGAACTATGATTCGCTGAAATACCGTTTTCTTCTTTATTGTCTAATACAAGTTGCCTGAAAATTAATTATAATATGTAAGCAACTAAAAGAAAACAGGGGGGGAAAGAGAAGCAATCTGTAAACTTCAGATTATAGAATAATATGATTTTATTTTTACAGTTAAAATTACTTACTTGTCTCTATCCTTGCTGCACTGTGCAACAGAAGTCCTTAGAAGTGACATGCTTGATGATACAGATTGTGTATCTCTATCTGCTAAAGTTGCTAGTACAAAGTGCACATCAACTCCTTTTAAGGCACTTATACTAAATGTTACTGGTCTGGAGGAATAACAGAAATAAACACATATTTTAATAAAAATTAAGAACAAATTTCTTAAATTTAAGAATTATTATGTCTGCTAGATCTTCTAGACTGAGCCTATCATTATCCTTAGACTTAATGATGACCAACATTTCTATCAGAAAACTACATTTGCTTCGCTACCATTATTTATTTAAATGAAAAAAGCAATGTTGGAGGTTTATATTTCTGAGAAAGATGTGTTATACAAAGTCCTATAATAAATACCAAAATGAAGCATTAATACACAGAGAGTATCAAATTAAACTTAAAAACTTTTGCAGGATGAACAAGTGAATCCAGTGTCATTAAAATGAGTGAGTATGAAACTGGAAATGAGCTACATGAATGCAATGCACCAATGTTATTGACTTTACCCTGCAAACTGTGCCAAACATTGCGACTCATTACTTTTCAATCTAAACATGCTTTTTATGTGAGATTTTGATTTATTGTTGACTTTTTGAAGATATTTTGATTTGGTGGCTGCCAAAAGATGAAGAGTGACTTTAACAGTTTTCAGTAAGACAAGACACATCCATCATTTTGTTCAAATAACCACATGAAGAAGTTATAGCTGCAGCTCACAAACATGCTAAAAGGAGACACAATTGCAAATCCTAAGGTGGATCAATGAATCCCATAAATAGTTATGTGTAACAAAATATTTATAGAAATATATAAAATTCTGTAATATTTTTTTCAAATACAGAGGGTGCTTACAAATTTTTATAATGATTTTGATTTTCTCCATGAATTTAAATATTAGTTTTAAAATACAAACACGACTGACAACAAAAATATTCTTTTCTTTAAAATGTCTCTGAAAGATAAACAATGAATCGAAGGCTATATTTTTGCACTGTCCGAAGAGAAATACTCTTATTTAATTATCAAAAAAGGTGTGACAAGCATTGTTTTAATATTTCTACACATAAAATACGTAACATAATTAAGATAAAAGGAAAGAAACGTCAAAGTTTACATCTGACTAGAAAAAAGGCAAAAAAATGCATATCCAACAAAGGTACATAGAGCTCTTATTAAATCTAAAGTCGCATCTCATGTTTCTAAAGGAAAATTTACCCACAAAGAGCTATTGCGAAATCTTTAAATATCCCTGTAGGAACCGTGAACAAAATTATATAATCTGATTTAAAGCTAATAAATAATAATAATAATACTAAATGTTCATCGCCTAACAAAACATGTTTTTCAGCTTAAGACTACATGCAGATTGCTGTCGGAAAATTATTTGGCAGGTGAAAAATGTAAATATATAGTTACAATTGAAGAGGCTTGGATATACTTATCTGATTGCAATAGAAAAAGATTAACTTACTATTGAAAAAGAGGAAAAAAAGACTTAATACGTTTGTTCAGAGAAAACAAGGAAAATTTTTCTAAAGGTTTTATGGTTGTTACTGGATTCTCTTACAACAGAAAATTTAAAATGAGGAAAGTAGAAAAAAATGTCAAAATTAATTCGAATTACTATCAGAAATATGCTTTAACACCTATTTTTAAAGAAGAAATTCCATCTCTTTATCCAAACAATCTTCACTGCGTTAAGTTTCATCAGCATAAGACTACAAGCCATACCTCTAAATCTACTGTTCTAGTTTTTGGAAAAATTAGAAATGAAACTGGAATTGAAACTATTCGCTTTAAATGCATCCCAACCAAGTCTCCTGATGTGTCTCCTATGGATTACTATAGACTTTTAAAACAAGCTCTTTATAAGTGGCATTCCAAAACATTGGATTATCTAGAAGATTGTGAAGGAGTGGAATAAAATCAGCCTTGATGTTTTAAGAAAAGGACTTCTATCTTGGAAATCAAGATGTAATATAATTAGTTCAACAAAAGGGCTACCAGGTTGAACATATTAGAAAATAAAGTTCTAAGTTTTGTTCATATAAAAATCTTTGCAAAAATGTGTGAACACTCTCTGTACTCATGTATGATTATATTTTAGAGCAGTAATGCATTCTGAATTTATTGTTAGGATTTAGCACTGCTATTTCAGGTACACTGCAGGAGAGGAGAACAGTTCAATATCTCCCATTCTACTGGGATGATTGACAAAACTCAAATTGCGTTTTTCATGTCTCAAAAGCGCGACTTAGGATATGTATTAGATTCATATATAGCGTTGTTCTAAAATAGGTATTTTGACATAAAATTGGACTTTTTCTGAAATGACATGCCAATTTTTTTACATATATCGATTCTACGACTCAAATTATGCCAAACTACCAAATTTTGTAAAAATCGCATGAGTAGTTTTAAAAAATTAGCTCCTAAATGTTAATTGAATTTTATATATATGTATTAATATCTCTTTTTTTACTCAACTTACTCAATTCCTTCTTTCACATTTCGAAATTTAGGTTCATTCCAAATAAAATCTGCCAATTTCTTATGATTTATTTTTAAAATTTATATTTTAAAATAATTTCTATAAATTTTTGGAAAAATTTTGAATTATAATCTATAAAATGCTTACCATCCTCTTAAAGTAAATGTATTTCTAAGCATACCTGCAAAAAATTAGAGTTTTTTTATTCAAAATTTCCTAAGATATACATGAATTTATATATTTGTGCACTTTGAAATTTGGCATATTTCTTAAAAGCGATAACAACACAAATGTGGTTTACGCACTTTGTTAAAATATTTGAAACTATGAATGATAACTTTTTTTCTCTCACCGGGCAATGAAAAAAAGAAAAGGAAAATAGGTTGCTTTAAATTAAGAAGTTCTTGAAGTAAATTATTCTTGGCGAAAACTGAAAAAATTATGCCAAGACAAATATTTGAATTTCTCCGTGCATTTCACACTAAATTAAAAAAAAATTAACATTTAGGCATAATTTGAGTTGTAGAATCGAAATATGGAAAACAATTGGTATGTCATTTCAGAAAAAGTCTGATTTTGTGTCAAAATACCTATGTTAGAATGATGTGTATATAAATCTAATATATATCCTAAATTGTGCTTTTGAGACATGAAAAGTGCAATTTGAATTTCGTAAATCGGCCCAGTATAATGGGAGATTTAAAACTGTCCCCCCTTTTTTCCCCTCTGCAGTGTTGTACATTTTTGTGTGTCTGTGTGAAAGCATTTATATTTGGTATTAACTGCTGCCAAACTGGAAAAGTACTGAAATATTTACTGATATCTTAAACCTGTGATGACTAACTTTTGTACAAGGAAGGGCTAATTTAAAATTGGTGTTGATGTCACAGTTTGCACACTGAATTTTTTTAAAATCATCATCCATAATTTCAAATGATTCTGGTTTCTCGTTCAGGTGGTTATCTTAGATTTTCATTTTTAGTACACATGTAATTTATATTTACATAGATACAGGTAGACAATAATTGTCAGGGGTGGACACAACAAAAAGCATTTATTTCTTTTTTTTTAATAACATTTTGCAACAGATAGTAAGAATACTGGAGCATAGATTAAGAAGTTAATCAAAATCAACTAAATGCCATGAAAAATCTGCATATGCATTGTGTACGCATTGCATCAGAAATTAAAATCTGCCAGCATCATGAACTCAACAATCAATAATTTTTTTTTTTTTTTTTTTAATCTTGCTGTAAATGCCATATGGCCTTTAGCCTAAGCTGGTTATCACTGCTGTCGAGTCAAAAAGGCATGTTTCAGATAACTTCTAAGAAGACTAAAAATACTGCTGAATGCATTTGACTCAAATCTAGCAACAAATTTATTACAAAATGTAGCTGATCTGTGTTGATGTTCAACTCTTCAAGCTAGGCAGATTGCTGGCAATATCTTTATACATTAAGCTTTTTCTGCAAAATGTTGTTTCAGCAACTGCTGAACATAGGATATGAAGGGAAGGGGCTCCATCTGGCATTAAAAATGTCTACCTAAGAAAATTACTTTCCCTGAAGCTATAAGACAACAAAATTCTGTAGCACTTAGTTACAATATTCTGCATTTATTAAGCAAATCACAAATTGTGCAAATTGCATTCTTTCAAAGAAAAACAGACTAATGCAGAAACCTACTTATAAAACTTCCACATTGTAACTTTTGAAGACAGTTAAGGAATTATTTAGGTATTTAGTTTTAGCTTAAGAGTATAAAAAACAACTTTTATTTGAGTTTTGGTATTTATCAACATTTTCGGCACTTTGTTGTTTAATTTATAAAACATATTAAAAAACCATCTAAATCTAAATAAATGTATATACATATTTTCTGAGTTTTGGAAAGGAGGGGGATGATCTTCTAAGAATTGTAAAAGGGATGCATAGGGCAAAAAAGGTTGAGAAGCAGGTTAGCAGGTTCTAGATAGTAATTGTTTTATTTATAACTCATATCATAAAAAAAGTACATTCGAATAATATAAATAAGAATGATCAAAAAGAAAATAAAAAATTTGCTTGAAATAATTTAAAAAATCAGAACAACATTTTTGCAGATTTATTCAAAAGAAAAACGACATATGACAACACAGTTAGGAAAATAATGTAACCTTTAAAATTCTACACCAAATCTTTTATTAGATAAATTTCATAAATTGAATATAACAGTAAGAAAACTAAAAAACTTGCATTATATTCCCTAAAATCAACAGTCATGAAATTAACAATGATTAAAAAACAAACAAACAAACAAAAAAAAAAGGCATGGTGATACAAGGTGATTATAAAGAAAGTCCCGCTTTCAAAAGGCTGTAAAACAAGAAACAGTGATCCGAATGACCCAAAATTTGACCTGAAAATACATGAAGCAATGAGGACTTGTCTCATGGAAAAAATAACTAGAACTTTTATAAAGAAATGGCATTGTGCTTGTCATGATATGCCAATTAAAAAACATGACAGGCACACCGCACATTACATTTATAATAAAAACATTGGGTACATGCAGTTTCCACTATTCTGCATCTGAGAATAATGGGAATTCTGTCAATGAATAATTGGGTTCTGCTCGTGAAGCATTTTTACAAGAATAGTGACTCTGTGTCAGCTGTCCTGGAGAAGTTCCAAACATTAATGGGTTTAAGACATGGCTCTGATCCAATGTCTATCACGGGTTTGCGGAAGTTGATTCATAATTTTGGTGAGACTGATTCATTTAACGTGAGACCTGGCAGAGGGAGGAAAGCAGTTGTTTTGATGTCATTGGAAGATGTTGCTAAAGCACTGCAAGAAGAGTTGAGTAGTGGTGTGGTAACATTGCAGTGCAAGGTGAATTGCCTGACTTTTAGACATGCCTATCAGCATAGTTAGTAAAATTAATCCTTTAATGCTATTCATTCAAAATTACACATGGTACAGAAATCCCGGTGACCTGCCAACATGAACAATTTCTTGGTTTGATGGAGTTGGAAAATGCATGGCCATGGAACAGTTTATGGATGGATGAAGTCCATTTCCATCTGCAAGGTTCTCTCAATACAGAGGCTGTTTGCATATTTTTTTTAGATAATTTTGCTTTGCTGTAAAGAGAGAGAGAGAGAGGGAAAAAAATCTGCTTGGATTTTTTTAACTGCAACTATATTTTTGAAAGTATAAATTACCATCTGCTACTTGACAGTTTTGTTTTTAGGCAAATGTCTGAAGCTTTTTTATAACTTTTAAATAAGTTGTTAAAAATAAAGGAAAAAAAGTGTCAAAATTTAGCTTCAAGTGGAAAAATTGTTCCAAATACATATCCAAGGAAAGAAAAAAAAAAGTTTTGAATGTTGCAAAAGTAAGATCTTTAATGTTAAAAGAAAATTCGGCAATTCAAAAGACAATTGCAAAATCATTAAGATGCTCAGTATCAGCTGTAAACAAAGTGATTTGAATTTTAAAAAGGCGAAAAAACATAATGTGTATCCTCTTTCTCCAGGATATATCTCCGAAACGTAGAATGCGCTGCGTAATTCTTTATGAGAAACATTTATCCGGACAAAAATGGAAAAAAATGTTGTCACAATAGACTAATCTTGAGTGTACTTAAACGACTGGGAGAAAAAAAAGAGAGAGAGAGAGATCCATTTATTATCATCAAAGCGGAGAAAAAAATCTTAAAACATGGTTAAAGGAATGTTAAAATTTTTTTTTTCTCAAATTTAGGGGATTTGTGATTGTTGCTGGTTTTTCATATAATGGCAAATTAAAAAATAAAGAGAATGGAGAAAATTGTGTGTAATATGATATGTGATAATACGTGAAGATCAACTCTACATATTATCAGAAACATTATTTCATGCCTAATTTTCAAATATGAAATACCTGCATTTTACACACAGTGCCATTAACCAATAGATCTGCATCAAGACAAAGCAAGCAGTAACACATCCAAATCTACTGTTAATTTCCTGTAAAAAATGGAAGAAGAAACGAGTATCAAGGTCATACTTTCCTCACACCCTTACTAAATCTCCTGATCTATCACCAATGTTTTTTTGTGCTTTTGGACTTTCAAAAAGCGGGCTATTCAAACAACAACCTAGAACTTGGGAAAGTTATAGTAAAAAAGGAAATTAGTGCATAAAGATAGCGAAGAATAAGGGTTATCAAACAAAACATTTGAAACATAAAAATTTTAGATAAAATATTTCTGTAATTGCAATGAAAATCGTGTAAAAAATGTACAAACAGCCTCTGTACTCAAAATTCAGAATATGGGCAAAGGATAATCGGTTTTCACTGCAGCAAATGCCTCATCCTCTGAAAAGGTCACTGTGTGGAGTAGATTTATGACAATCTTTTATTATTGGCCTATTTTTTTTCCAGGAGATAGGTCCTGGGAGTCCTGTTACCTGTATTGTCAACTGCAAACAGTACGAATCTCTTGCACAACCAGATCATTCCAGTACTTTACAGTGTGCATGTGTGGGTAGCACAATTTTTATGCAAGATGAATATGTTGTGTAAGCAGCTGCTTACCATTTCAGAAATGACAGAATTATCAGCCATCATTTTCCAACAGCCTCACCATTACGATCACCCCAACTTAATCCTTGTGACGTCTGGCTTTGAGATTACCTGAAAAATGTTGTTCACAGTGGTGCAATTAGCTGAACTGAAAGCACAAATTATGCACTACATTCACAACAACAGCACAGATGCACCTTACATGAAACATGCTATTTTATGATTTCAGCTTGTGGTGGAAAATGGTGGACAGCATGTCGAACATTTCTTAAGAAAGTCTAGAGGCCATTAAAACCAATTACTGATTTCTTTTTATGTAGTTTCTAGCCTAGAGACAGTTAAAAACCAATTAAAAAAAAATTTGATCCCCCCCACCAGACAAATCTCTATTGCTTCACATATATTCAATTCTAATTTCAGGTCATTCTGAGCAGTGGTTCTTTTTTTACAGCCCTTTGAAAGAGGGATTTTAATTACCCCGTGTGTGTATATATATGTATAAGATGACTGCAGGTAGAGATCCAAGGTAAAATAGCATACAGAAGTAACATATATGCAGATGGAAATCAAGCTTCCAAGATTAATAACATGAATACAGCTAGGAATCATGCTTTTCAGATTGATGGTAATAGTAATATGAATGCATATTAAAATCTTATTTCAAGATTGATGACAGAAGTAACATATGAGAACATATATTTCCATGTATGATGATAGAAGTAAGATGCATGACATGAATGTTTTCCAGACTGATGACAAAAGAGATTGACCATCAAATTCACGAGAATTCATAGCAGGGTCCACACTAGGTTCATCAAGTAGAAATTTATTCTCAAAATCCAACAACTTAATGATGTTCATTGAAAAAGATTAGAGTATAGTAAACCACAGACTTGCAGAATGTGATTTCATGTATATGCGATTTCTTAATTGTTTCCATGTAATTTCCACAATGCGAGAATTTTAGTTGTATGCGGTATGTTGCAGAGTGCTGGCCATGTTGCAATAGTCTTTTTTAAGACTGGTTTGAAAATTCATTCATTAAAAGAAGTCAAATATTACTTAGAAAAGCAAAACCTGAGCTTTACATCTCTCCTAATGCTCAGAGACATGGTATTGAAGTCCTCACAACACTGCATCCAAATGTAGAGGTTTTATACTTTCCACTGAATACATACTTTCTTAATCTGAATTATACTTAAGTTTTTTCCATAGAGAGCTAACTTTGTGGAACATGATTTTGCCATATATGCAATGTGTTCATGACATAACTCTGTTTGGCAAGAGTTTACTGCACCTAAAAAAACTAATAAATTTCAAGACTTTTTTAACAGGTTTGTCTTAATTTTTAACATTTTTTTTATCTATTTCAATTCTATTTTTAAGACAAAATTTTCAGATATTTATTAAAAATACCATTATGAATAGAAAGTACCCACTTTCCTCCAGCTTGACATTTGATTGTGATTGGAACATTGAAGCCTTCACAGAAATTCAGTATTGCCTATAAATTGAAAAAAGAACTATACAGACTACTTTAATAGCATTTTCAAATTATACAGTGAAACCTCACTAAAATGATCACAGATCATCCAGATGATTTTGATTTTCTGAAGGTGATATGAGAGAGGTGATGTTTGTTTATATTCTCTGACTTATTGGTCACTTTAAAAGGTTTATATCAGGTTTATGATCAATGAGAGAGGTTTCACTATATTTGATCAAATATTTTCACATATTAGAACTACATCACAATTATGATATTATGGGGAGATAATTTTAAGCAGTTTAAAACTATATTGTAACTATTTTGTTTAAAAAATATAAGAAAGGTTATGGCTGAATTCAGGAATGAAGGGCAAATACACGGTAGCAATAGAAATGTTCTTATTTCAAACTTTTAAATTAGAAGGACATGAAGCTCTAGAAAGATCTTTCTTACATGTGACGCTCATGGTAGAAAAACAGCTTCAGCTTTCTCTTTCTTAAATATTTGAAATATAACTTTTTTAAACTTATCAATAAAATCAAACTCTTAGTTATGAAAGATGGAATACTGGACCTTTATTCATAAATCATAAAATTCCTTCTGAATGCAAATTTGCAAGGATGAACGAATAGATCTTAAAACTTGTAATTAAGGTATATATCTGATATTTTAAACAGAATACAATGAAAACGTTATGTAAAACATTCTTTTAGGGTGGGATACAGTTTAGGTTTCGGGAAGAAATTTTTCTGAGCTATGAATGTACTGACATTGGTAATTCTGAAGTTGAGGTGAATCTGAAGCTCTTGATGTTGAGAGAGGAAAATATGTATGAGTTCACTTACATGCAGTGTTAATCTCTTTGAGTCTACGGAATTTGATTAACGATTGACAGATACTTTAGAACAATTACAGAGCTGTGAGATGGGAAGGGGTTAAGAATTTTTATATGGTAAAGGCTGGATTTCTTCTACATAGTTGAACAGTAAAATTACCATCATAATAATAATGGAAATACAATTATTTTACCATCAACCTTCATTTGTATGCTTCCAGCAATGTAAAAACCACA
Organism: Stegodyphus mimosarum; assembly: GCA_000611955.2. Lineage (NCBI taxonomy): Eukaryota > Metazoa > Arthropoda > Arachnida > Araneae > Eresidae > Stegodyphus > Stegodyphus mimosarum. Next base: position 683,679 of record KK122473.1, on the reverse strand, counting down.
TAATATAAACTACTAAATTTTATTATTTTATGTCATCTCTAACCAGTATTAAAGCTTATTTTTAGACTGCAGCTTACAATACATATTAATCATAAATCATAAAATTCCTTCTGAATGCAAATTTGCAAGGATGAACGAATAGATCTTCTTCAACTTTCAGTTTCAATTTTATTTGTACACGTATTACCCCTAAAGGTCAATGAAGGCATAGAAATGATAGTTAAATCATATAAGAAAATTAAAATATTGTTGCATGCATACAGGTTTGTAATGGATTGAATGCACAAGTCGACAGAAAGTTAATAAAATTTATTCTTTTCGCAAGAAGTAAAACAAAATGATAAAATATTTCCTCAGAGTTATTCGCACAATATCACAATATCTCAAAGCAATTACATTTAGAACTGCTGAAACATTAACCAGAACTCAAATTCAAAATACAGAGAAAAGTTAATCCAATCTCACAGAGAATTTGATACAATCAATAACAGCATTAAGTATACAATACCCAGTTAGCTTAAAACAATTGAAACTGAGCTGAGATGTTTTTAATCTGGCTTTTAATATTTATTCAATAAACTTGGCCTCTGCCTGAAATAAAATACTTTTTTCATGTGTTAACATGTTGCCATTCAGCAAGACTTAAGATATTAAATGTTCAAATTTAATCTGCCTATTATTACTAATTAATAAAACAAGCAATTTAAAAGAAATAAATACATACACAAAGAATATCTTTTCTGCTTTTTAATCTGATTAATCTAAGTAAAAAATAAATCATGAGATGTCTAATTATAAATATTATATATTTTTATGAAATTATAGTAGCTGGACTCATTAAAAGCTTTACACACACATATATATATATATATCTTTTTATAATTACTGTTTCAGGCACATAGCCTAAAAAGTGGCTAATTAATTAAAAACATAGGGGGAACACCAAACATTAAATTTAAAAACTGCACAGAATTTTACTCTGCAGAACAACTTTATATAAAAGTATTACACATAAAAAATTATAATGAAATAAGTAATATCTCTTAATACAAATATTAATTATCCTAATAAATAAATTAACCAACTTCCCATTGCCTTCTCTGCATAAGCGTCTAGTATCAAAGAGAAACATCAAATTTAAAAACTGCACAGAACTATCACCCTCATTTTTCTGAGTGGCAACAGTCCTGATATCAGCAACAATGGTTGTGTGCCATTGTTGCTGATATAATGAGAGAGAATTATCGATATGATGTGATTTCATAAATATATATATATATATATATTAAATTCGAATTTTTAAAAAATAACTTTCAAGTGCACTGGCTCATCTAGATGCACCTATGTACCAAGTTTCGTAGCCCTGAGTCTATTAAGTTATGTGCAGCACGAATGAAATACACACAGACAGACTCTTCCTTTTATATATGTATATAGATTTCACATTTTGTCAAACATTAGAGAATTTTTTAAGAACAAACTCAACGATTTCAAAGCGAGCAATGACAGCACTGTAGGGAGGGAAAAAAAGAAATTATCTCCGGCACGACAAGACTGTGCATTGGAGATTCTAAAGATATGCTCTTTTAAATATTTTGCAATTTTGCTGTTGAATTGAATTTTATGGTTTAAGTGCGAAAAACATTATACTTAATAAGTAAAGATAACACATAAAACATTATAAAATGCTCCTTTGGGTGTAATATAAAATCTGAAAGCTTTCAAATTTTTTTTAAATTATTTTGTTTTTCTGGTTTACGTAGGTTATTTATTTTACAATTACAATCCTACTGAGTTTCCTCATACATTTCCTTAGTTTCACCTTTTTTTGCTAAGGTAAAACTTCATATTTTAAAAATGAGAACTATAATAAAAATTTAACATTTACTTTGCATAATTATTAGCACATCTTATTTCTTTTATGCAAATTAGTGAAAATAAAACAACTGAAAGTGAAACATTAAAGCTTATTTTCAGCAAAATACTAAAACAACGTAATAGAAAACAGCATACAGAACAGAAATATTTCCATTTTTTATGAAAACTAGCTTGGCTACCAGTTACCCTCCCTCGCAAAAAAACACCTGCTACATAAATTGCTCTAATTCAATTATTTGGATAAAACAGACTTTATTGGTATTTATTACTAAATTTAGGTTACATTTTCTACAAACTTCTTTTAATATTTTGTTTTTATTACTTAACTAATTCTAAAATTAGATAATCTTTATTATTATTATTATGTGCACTACAATTAAATTCTAATCTGTAACACACATTACCCAGAAGGAACAAATCAGCTTAACAACTGCAAAGGATAGCAGCAATGTTAAATTTACAAAATCAAATAATACCGTTACACAGTCAGTGGAGGAGAACTAAAACAAAACAGGAAACTTGAAATAAAATTTCTTACTTTCAGCTCTTTTAGACAAAATGTGATTTTCATTTCCTTCTCCACTTCAAAGGATTCAAATTCTTCAGATTCCAAAGTAAGCTCAGTATGTACAACTTTATTAGGATCTAGAAAGTGAATAAAGAGTTTTTCTCTATATCAAATGATGAGATATATTCAGTGTACTTTTTTAAAGTTTGAAAACTAATGGCTACTCTGGGCTGCATTGTAATATCAGTTTTAATCATTAGATATTGCTTTATACATTTTTATTGAGGGCTTAAACTAAAATGGAAATAAAGTGTACAGTCTTTTCTTGCTTTTATCAAAGCTATTCACATATTATCTTTTAATTTATGCTGTGTTTTCCCTTTTAAAAACTGTATAACTGGACATTTTGGTCTAATTGCATTATCAGCAGTTTTCAGCCATTATCCTTTCACATACCCCTTAATCTCCTATAGACCTATGGCTCCTTTACAGTATTCCTGCAATATTATCTTACAAAGACTGATTATTACATTATAATTTCAAATAAGTACGGTAATAACGCATATATTTTACGCCAAAGCATAATGCTATCAACATGCCATAATTACTTTGAAAATAGCTTTTCAAAAACAGAAATAAAAAATATAAAAAAAAAGGAGAAAGCGAACTGATGAATTTATTGACCTTTTATGATATCTAAGCCCATGCTAAAATCCTACGCGTTCTTGAAATAGTGTTGCACAGCAGTAAAATATTACATTTATAATTATTATAGTGAATTAATATATAACTTCACATATACTAAGGTAAAACAAAAATTAAGACTTGATCTTAGTAAGATATAGGCTTCATCTCTCTATGATCTTAATCGCAGTAAGAGTGCTCACCTTCTGCAGAAATGGGGCCGGGGTTCAACCCCTTTCCCAGAACCTTGGAGGGATCGGTGCATTGCACCTGAGTCCATAGGGCGTCACTGGTTGTTAATTTGCTACCTATCATACACTCAGGCTGTTCGTCGCAAAAGAACCTTACCCAGCAAGCCCGGAGCATCACCCCCGGGCTATTAAAGCCGTTCTGCTCTAAGACTTGCCAGCCAATTAGCGACCTTTCTGGAGCTTTCAGAGCCACTAGGTTCATAATTTTTATACCCCATTTCCGAGATTGCTTAAGTACAAATCCTAGCCAGTAGCTTTGCAGAGTTCTCTACGTCGACCCCCGGGAAAGGTTCAGTGTGTGTTGGTGTTCTCATCAACAAGTACAAGTTTTATACTGCAGCTTTTTAATGCTTTCTGCAAAACATTCATGGAACCACTCCCACCATGGCACAATTTCATGGGAAATTTCCAGATCAAACCTTCTGTTGCCAGAAAATTTTGAAAATCTGCTCCTTTAATTATGCTGAAAATCTTGCAAATTTTTGGCAGCACATATGTTGTCTGAATAAAAGGTACAACAGTTCTCCCTTCTTGAGATAAAATGTCTGATAGCAAAAATGAATTTATTTACACATATACTGGAAATGAGTTACAGATGTAATGCTTGCGTGACAGTGCTTGTGCACGATGTATGATTTTTGGATGTCATTTCCAAATCCCTGCATAAGGAGGGCCAGTGAAGCCCACATCAATAACACAGAAAGGTGAAGTTCTGAAATTTCCAGTTACTTAATGACCTTTGAATCCAGTGTAACATGAATTGTGAATCTTTCCAGAAGTATGTCTGCTAACAAATATGATTAAATAATTTAGCTAGATATTTTGAAATTCTAGCTGCTATGACTGCTCCCATCATCCCTAATTGTGGTACTGTTAACCTTTTGTTTGTTTTCAGTAAAATAAAACTTGTTTCAATTTCACCAAACTTATTGATATATCTGAAATATGCCACACCTTTCATACAACACAGAATGTGTGTAATGAAACGTCACATTTTGAAAGTATTTTCTATCAATCAATATTCTTAGTAAATAAATGAATTCAGAAAGCAATTTTTTAAATTCAGTTTCAATACCATTTGGGAGGTTTGCATCCCAATCAAGATATTTCACTCATATTTGTAGTACATCAGGATTTTAATTCGAATCATGAAGGGGATATAAATCTAATTGGATCAAAAATTTTAGCTGTAACTTGTAACACAGTTACAGCTATATAGCACAAAACTAACTGAAAATGATTCTAAAGATTTCAAATCTAGTTTAATAAAGTCATCTTTTCCATCCTAATCAAGGCCTAAAATCTTAACTTGTGCAAGGGAATCATTCATTGATAACTATATGTTCTAACTCCTTACAATTTGAATTAAATTTAAATATAGATTCATACACACATACTTTAAAATAGTTACGGCATCAGATGAAAGCTGGTATACTTTTCTACTGTATTTGCACCATAATATAAATCATCGACATATAAAGATGAATTCAATATTTCATAATTTTTAGATTTTTTTACCAATATAATTTTTAATGTAGCACATTATTGTAATTGCTAGGATAAATGGACTAAAATCCTCTGATAAACGTGTCATATTCATAATTTCGGACAATTCACAACTATCATTTTGAAACCAAAAAAAGAATTTTAAATATTAATGATCACCTTCAGCAATACTTATTATAAAAAATACTCTTTTTTTATACAAAAGGATTGTAACATGAAAATAAAATAATAATAATTAAAAATACATATATATATATATAAAACCTTATCACTGCTCTAGAGGGCGCATGATATCTCGATACAAAAAAAAATTTTTTATATACTTCACCAATTCTACCTTATAATTGTTCTCAATTACTTTGTAAATTTCTGATGCATATTTATATTCTTACCGAATCTATGTCTCAAAATCTTGAAATGTTTCATTGCAACCTGAAACTTATTATTTAATTCATCAGGGTTAAATTTCCAAAGTAATCTAGTTTGATATCTATTGTTATTAAATCATAAAAAGTTCTAAAATTAATCAATTGTTTGTTTGTCTTTCAATTCTGTGCCTTCTTTAGAAATGCTAAATGAGTCTACTTTCTAAAATACTCTTAGGTAATTCATTATTGCATCCTTCACAACAGCAGTATTTTGTGAACAAGCTTTCCATTTTTGAAATTATGAACTTTTATCCAAAGATAGATTTTATTGCATCTAAATATTAGCTAATAGCGATTTTGCCATCAATGTTAAAGTTCAAAAACAAATTGCATCAATCGGCTATAAATCATTTTTAACCATAAACTCAGACGCTTGAGGGGGGATTCTGATATTACAATATAGATATACTGATGTTATAATATAGATATACTCAGACACTTGAGGGGGGATTCTGATGTTATAATTTAGATATGTTTAGAATAATAAGAGTTTGGATTTTTGTCATGCAGCCGACCAGAGAGTATAGTGGTTACAGGAAGCCGACTCTGATACCGAAAGGCCTGGATTCGAATCACGGAAAAGGCATGGATGTAAATTGTCTGTTCCTTCATAAGAGGTAATGGTGGCGGGGCCTTAGGAGAGGCCAATGCTTGCCAGGAGCCAGCTGTTTGATTAAAAAAAAAAACTTTGTCAAGCAACTGCACATTCATTGCTTTAATTTCAAATTTGGCATTGGATATTTTTTCACTGATGCTTGTTTTCATTGATGTTGTATTCCAAAGGAGTAAAGAGAGTTGGTTTTAGATATTTAGGCTGCCAAAGGAGCTTGAATCAGTCATTTTACTACATTATGAAGGATTCATGAGATTAAACTTACAGAAGAATAACTGAAGGTTTGTGCGGCACTCACTTCATCTTCGAAATAGGCTCATTTAAGGTGCTGTCATAGCCATGGTCATCGGAGTCAAGAAGAATAGGGCTGTGTTCTGTTTACTGACAAGTTCAGATACAGCAAGATCTGCAATTCTAGATGTGTTTTAATCTGAAGGTAGAGACATGCCCCCCCCCTTGTTCATAAAAGGTCCATCAAAGCGGTTTAATAGTTTTGGAGTGGAATAATAAAAAATAGCCATGTTGAGCTGCTTATCTTTGACAGAGGATCTGCAACTGGTCATATAAGTGAACAGATCATACATTAATAATTTTATGAAACAATATAATACCTGGTTCATCATCAACATAATTTCGAAGATACACTTTATTTGAAGACACCGTTAAAGTCAATTCTTCCACAGAATTACTAAAATTTTGTATCCCATCATGAAGCAATCTAAAAATATTAAGGAATATGAGATTATTAAAATAACGAATATGGAAGACATGAATGCAATAAGAAAACGTTAAAAGTTTTCAACTTTTTTTTTAATAAATGCATGACTTGGAAAATAGTTAACAAAAGATTACCTAGATGAAGCTGTCAACTTGCAAAGGAAACCAGTTTTAGGAAAAGATCCTTGGACTGTTTCATTTTCAATAAAATGTAATTGATACACCTTCACCATACCTAAAGAAAATTATATGAAATTTAATTAAAAAAGTACATAACCATTTTTATCATCATAGTTTACTGCAAAATTTTTACATTTAAGATTACTTCCATTTCTGAAGAGTCCCCCCCCTTTAAATTAATCCTAATATTTTGTATCTGTAAAATATTTCTAATTCCTTAGAAAATGATCTTCAAAATTTTATTGCATTCGAGTTTATAAAAATATTGTTCACAATATGCTGTACTAGTTACAGTTCCTAAAACTTTTAATTGTCAAGGTTAATGTTTCAAGTACATTTTTAGATTTGTTAAAGTGTTATCACATAATTCTTGATTCAGATAACCAACCATTTAAACAAATCTATTCTATTTATTATTCAAAGAAAAATATACAATTATTTTCCTCATTTCTGGAAGGGGGGAAACCCACTGCTGACTGCTTGCTTTTTAACCAATCAGTTTTCAGCACTGAAACTTTATATCTCCATGGTTATTATGAAAAGCCTGAGTTTCTTTATATAATAACCTAGAGTATTCAGTCATGGTTAGCTATTTTACCTCATGTGGCAAGGTAGCAAAGCTGCACCACAGAGTTGCTTGTGGCAAATTTTTAATGTGTAGTAACAGATTTAAAGTTAATGTATCATTCATTCATTAGGCATTTAAAAAATACTAAAGGTGATATGAATCATAAATTTTCTCAAATCTAAATCTCAAACCTAAATAATTCTCAAATCTTTCGAATCCACTAAATTCTTTTAATGAAAGCAAAATTTGAAATTTACATTTAATAAAAAAATTCTGCGGTATTTTTTAAAAAAAAAACACACATATTTTATTAAGGTCAGGTTAGATTAGGTAATTTGAATATGGAAAAGATATAAGAGCTATCTGCCTAAGAGGAAGGATGCCTTCATGGAGGCCTTTCTAAGGGAAAGCGATTCGTATTTATACTACACTTGGGAAAAACCATGAAAACCAAATCATGCAGCCAATCTGTTCGCCTAGGATCAAACTCAAGCCAGGCTGACTAACTAGTATTCCATGGTTTTAACCCCTTGGCCACCGGTATAACACCTATATTTATTAAGAAGATACATATAAAATTAAATAAATGAAGTGCAGGATTAAAACTTTTGAACCATTGTTCCTTTTCTCAATATGGTGTGACCTCCTTAAAAAAAAATTCAATGAACAATTTGGAATTTATCAGCTATGGCTGAATTTTTATTGGTAGAAAAAATGGGTTGGGTTATTCAATTATGGCAAAGCACACGAGGGCTATCTGCCTAAAGGGAGGGATGCCTTCGTGGAGGACTTTCTAAGAGAAACTGGCTCGTATACACGTTAAACATGGGGAAAACCACGAAAACGCCCATGCAGCCAGCCCGTTCACGGGATTCGAACCTCGGACCGAACTACCAGGGTTCAGCGTCTTTACCGCTCGGCCGCTAGTGGGCCCAGAAAAAATGGGAATCATTATGGCTACAACATTCATAAACATTACAATTTCCGCAAACTTGACTCCTGGTCAGTGAACAATCTGTATAACTCATGGCTTCCTTTTCTTGTTTGTTGTTTAATAGTTAAATGATTTCTAGCAGTGAAGCAAAATATTATCTTTGTAATAATATGGTGGTTTATAAATAGCTAGCGTGTAATTATTTCTAACATTACCTATGAGTGCAGACAGTATAATTACATGTTAATTATTTTATTATTGTAATTACAGTCCAATAAATTCCATTCGTCCTCTCAATAGCAAAGCAGCTGAAGTCAGGCGGCCGTTGTTGATTAAGACTCAAATGCCTTTCTTTTGCTGTCTGCCAGCAGGCTTGTTTGAAGGTGTGCGGCTGCACCCTATCGTAAGATAAACTTTCAGTTCTGTTCGGGTACAATTTCTTAGTTTACAAGTGTTGTGTGTGCAAGTGAAAATATCAAATGAAGGGGGGAAAAAGGGAAAGAAAGAAAACAAATTAACATGGCAATCGAAATGAAATTTTAAACATTTTAAGAGACTGGACAAGAGGAAAAAATTAATAAAATTGTCATGGAATTAGGTGACGAATGAAATAATATAAGTTTTGAATAATTCACCCTTCTTCTGTAAAATGGAACATTTTTGACAATTCATCACCCTTTTAATCTACATAGGGTAGAGTTCGCAGAACTCTGTTGTACCATGGCATGCACAAGTAAAAAAATTCAAAACTGTTCAGAATATTTAAATACAAAATTACTGAGATGCTTTGAGAATTTACAAAACTTCTGGTTGTATTTTCTGAATACAAAATGTTCATAAATGCACTGAAATCTGATGAACAGAAAATATCTAATATCACACAGGTTTTAATTCATTCAATATAAAAAGGGCTGCATGCAGCTTGTCACACTTAAATAGCATAAAGAGGAATAGTGTTTTATCTTTGATATAAAAAAGTCTCTATCAGCAATGAACTCTGACAAAGAAAGACAATATTTTCCCTCAGAATATTAAAAATATTTTTCTGTGCTGAAGATAATGCTAGTATAACTTCAGCTATCTGTTACTCATCAAAGAACAGAATGAAAGTCCTTAAAATATTTTCAAAACATACAACTGTGTGCAAGTAAAATGAATAAATGTATAAACAAGAATAAAAAATAGTTTGCTTACCATGCTTACAGAAAAACTTCAGCAACAAAAAATCTGTCATACTAGTCAAATCAAATAAACATTTTTCCACACTTTTTTCCAGGTTTGGTAGTGAACGGAAAGCCATCAAACATGCCTGTGTGTAAAAAATATATTTTATGTTAAAAATCATCTGTAGCAAATATAAATGCTAACAGCAAATCAAAATTTCTAGTACTTTTTACTTAATGCCACTATCTTAAAGGATTATTTTTTCTCCCCTTATCAGAAGGGAAAAAATAATGACCCAGTCTCAGATTTTGCCTGACAGTACATATTTAACTAAAGATGACATATTAAAAAGTAGGTAAGCAAAATAAAAGGTTTGAAAGTGATCAGAACCAAATCAATTTACTCATTGAACAAAAGTTTTCATACATCAGTGTTCAACATTCAATGGGACTAAAGAACAATTTCAAATTTAAGAGACTAGAAGTTTTTTATAATCAACAACATTTCAAGCAAAAGGACCTAGATATTTTAATGCCACATGAATTCTGCTAGATAATAATCTTGATGCTGACAGCTGTTCTTTATTCCATTAGGAAATTCTTTTATTTTTCTGATGATGAATGAATGAACGGGAGATCTTTAAATTACAATGAACCCTCTCTAATATGACCACCTGCAATCCAAGATGATTCTAGTCATCTACAGAGATGGTCCTGTTGTAGAAGTCACATTATGCTTGTTCGTGTATTCAGAAACATTGGTCATTTTTAAGGGTGGTCTTCTTAAGGAAATAGTCTCCTCCAAAAGGGTTCACAATAGCTTCCTTTCCTTAGTCCAATCTATTAGACACAAGATTTACCAATGCATTTATAAAATATTATTTTGTTTTTTTTTTCTGTTGATGAGGAGCAGCAAAAATGTGCACAAGAGCACCAACGACAGACACCTTATCTTTCAACCACACCAAACAATGCTACTCACTATTTTTCAATCCAGACAAGTTTCTCATGTGAGATTTTGATCTTGATGATTTTTTTAGGATGGAACCAAGATAGATTTTATAGTTTGATAATTATCAAATGATAAAAGTCTGCCATTCAGTTATTTCAAGGAAAGGGAAATATCCACAATGAAAGACTTTGTTAAAAAAATTGCAAGATAAAGTTACATTTTACAACTAATGCATGGTTGCATGGTTTGTTTAAAAGTTAATGTATTCAAAAGAAAATCTTGAGATTGCACAAACGATAAGTTAGCCAAGTCAAATCATGCGATTTTGAGTGAAAGTCTGCATGTGTTAAGTCCCAATGTGGGGAAATTTTTGTATGTATGTGTTTTGTAAGGCTCTCCACCTACACTTTAGTTAATTTTCATGTTCACTAACTCTTGGAGAATTACGAATTGGATTTAGGGTGTGTCTAAAAAGGTTGCTATGTGCTAACAAGTTGATGTGTATTTAGGTGGAGCGTTTCTTCACTTTGACATATTGCACTTGCGTTTTTACCACACACTGTGGAAAGCCAAAAGGGGATTAAGTTTAAATTAAAGCATGAGTGTGTAATGAGTAAATGTGACCCGTAAAAACTGCAATGTTTGGTAAACTTAAGAAAGCTACGGTAAATTCAAAAGGTGGTTAGAAGCTCAGTAAAAGGTTTGATGTATTGTGAAAATAAAGTGTTACTTATTGTTTGATAGAAACATATATTCATAGTTATTCCTTCCAGATGACTGGAAGGACAAAACTGAATGCCCTAATGAGCAAGTACAGTGGAAGGAAAAAAAGGTAAAAGAATTATTTCTGTTGTAATTAAGATTAGTACTTGTGTGTAAACGGGGCTCAGGGCCTGTAAGATGTAGAATTTAAGTTTGAACTGGTCTTTGAGGACTTTATCTAAGTCTGCTAAATTCTGGCAGGGGCAACTGTAGGGATTTATATTTATTTTAAGTAACCAATTGAGCTCAAGTTATATTTGCTTTCCTATAAGCCTTTATTCCCCCAATTGTCAATACTAGAATTTTTAAATTTAGTAGCGTGCATGAAGTAATGCAAATTCTACCTTGAGGAGAAAGGGTTTAAATGCCGAATTCTCGAAGGGAAAGTTAAACAGTTTGGGCAAGTGCTGTATCTCTGTAGGGTGAGCTTCTGTTCTGCATTTATTGCTGGTTAACATGGCGTAACAACTATTACTTTGTTGCCACTAGATATTCGACACGGTTTTAGGAAACACGATTATCTGAGCCCTGTAAAGTTATTCTACTGCTTGTTAATATCTTTGAATTTTTAGTTTATTTACTGTTATTTGAGTTACTGCCTGAATGAGGCATACTGCGTTAGCATTAAGTTGATGCATTGTGAATTTTAAAGAGTTAATAAAGGGTTCTTTTTACCCTTCTCCTGTGTGGTTTCTACAGGTACTTCAGGTGTCACATTAGAAGATAGACAAGTGGTTCTTACAATGTGTTTAAAAAAATATCTGTTTTTAAAAGTTTCATACAAAATAATGTGCCAGTAAAGATAAAATATTTGTTAAATTTAATTAAAATGAATAAAAATTTTATAAATTATGTTGTCTGTATCATGTTTGTTGTTGTTATTGTGTCTTTATCTCACTTGTCTGAGAACAACATCAGAACAAGCCCATGAAATTCTTTGTGGCATGGAGTGTAAGGTTGCACCTGTCACTGTCAAGAGCCTTCAGCACTGTAAAAGTGACAGAACAATTTTGCTCAATTCCATGCCCAATTTTGATAGAAAGCATCCTGAGGGGGGGGGAGGAAGGGTCTGAGGGTTTCCCACCCCTCTT
>KK122473.1:604281-667200 GCA_000611955.2 Stegodyphus mimosarum | reverse complement strand
AGCTGATGGGAGAGACATGCAATGGGTTACTGGCGATGGGAAAAGGAATATTGAGGCGAAAGAGTATGGCTGTGGGTATGAAATAAATGTGTGCATATGGAAATAAAGAAAAAAGAGCAAAACACTTTCTGAACATGACCCTACTGGTATCATTGTAGCTGTCAAGCAAAATGTGACAGGGATAAATAGTGTTCCTTGAATTGTCCTCTGAAGTCTGAGCTGTAAACTGAAAACAAAAGTAAGGTTCTAAATGAAAATTTTCTTCCCCCTGTACTTAATTACATCCTTCCCAAAATTTCACTTCTATTATTTTGAGAAATTAAAAACCCACACTCATAAATTCATTGCATTTCATGTACTGCAAGAAGCTTTTGACATGCGTATCGAGGCTTTTCTATTCTCTCAACTTGATCAACAAAGGACTTGTTTCCGATGAAAAGACAGATATACATTCAGTTAAAATCTGTTTTTAAAGTAGGCTGATTATTCAAATACAATTTTCAAGATCCATAAAATTTTCTGCTGTAATTGTGCTTCAGTTACTAAAAAGAAGTGCCAGAGCTTTCTTAAGGGCTCTGGTACTCAGGTTAGAATTAAGATTTCAAAAACTGAGATGTACCGGAGCTGGGTTCTAGTGCAATTTAAACTCTGGGCAGTAAACCTTATACAGTAGAAGTTCAGAAATCCACAATGCTTGGGACCAGAGGTTGTGCGGATTTCAGGACAGAAAAGCCATATCATAATATTCAGACTAGAAGTGCAAAACAAATAAGGCATATTAGATACATTTACTTAAATTATTATGTACAATAATATACATTATTTTATTATATGCATTAAATTATTATATGTACATATTTCTTATATTATTCATTTATATTAGTGATTACAGGAATATTTTAAAGTATTAAGAACATATACAAAAGAGACGTGCAAAAATAAGGGATACTAATAAAGCATAAAATATTTCTTTTTTTTTTTTATTTGTTTCAAATATTTATCTGATAGAGGTTTGTTTTAAAACTTTAGGTGCTCCAGAGTAAGTTTTTTTTTTTTTTTGTGTGTGTGTGTGTATGTGAATTCTACAGGGTCGCAATCTTTTGCTCTGTGACATAACTCGGTTGTTCTAAATATTTTAGGTATTTTTCACCATGTTCCAAACCCTCATTAAAAGATATTTTCTCACTCCTTTCACATTCATTATCTGTGTCGATGTTGGAATCGTTTTCTTGCTGTGGCGAGTTCAAAACAGAGCCAATGATTTCATCATTCGTTATCCGAAATGCCAGTGTTGGCTCATCTGAGCACATCACCCATACTAAAAACCTCTTCTGGGCTAAGATTTTTTTTCTGCCACTAACACAGAATTATTATTATTCAGTAATTATGATGTCATTATTGGATAAATATTTTTTCTTCAGTATTTCATTCTCCATTCTGCGGTTTCTAGAACCTATAAATTCACTGTTTATATTTTGAGAGGCAACGTGGATTTCAGGTCGGCGGATTTTCGGTACTTGACTGTATTAGTATATAAATATCAACTTATATACCAAACTTATATAAGTATGTTCCTAAAACCTTAGTCAGTTCTGTTGGTTCACCAATACATACATATGAAAATTTCAAACAAGTCATGTTAAAAGCATTCCCACCTGTACTTAATATGGTAAAATTAGAAAATGAATTATACAGTAAATTTCCAATGAAAAATGAAGACCTGACAAAATTTATTGGGTAAAAGTTTACAATTGGGTGCTCCTTGTTTTTTTTTTCCCCCGATGCCATGATCGACACCAGGAAGGTGGAATTTCAAGATGGCCGCTACTTAAAACCAAAATAAGAAGTCAAAGAATTGCATAAACTCGGTGTCCAGGTACACATCGATCTATTTTCACTTTAAAAGAAAATCAAAGAATTGTACAAACTTTGCATTGCCCACTGCCTTGACTTTGTCCATGTACACAAGCTTGTTGCATGGCAGTGAGGATGAAAGTAAAATTCTGGAAATAGTGCTTTTACTGTTTGTTGCCAAAAATAAAATATTGTATTGAAATCAGAAACCTAAAGCCATTTAAATGAGCTCTTTGAGTTGGCCATGAAATACAAAGTTGAAAGCTGGAAAATAAATACTGGCTAAACAGAGGTATTTTTACCTGTAATTTTTCTCAAAGGAACAGACAGGTAGATTAAGAACTTTCTGACATATAACTCTGCCAAAACATCAACTTGGTTTCTTGTACTATATTCATATGAATGTTCATAGATGTCAAATAGATATTAACATTAATATTTATTCAGTGACTAAGAGGAATGCATGAGCACATATATGCGCAATTAAAAAATTCAGTCTTTCAGAGAAACTCATTAAAATATTTATGGACCACACAGTCCTGACGAAAGTGGAAAATGCAAAAGCTTTAACACCTAGGACATTAAAATTGCACGAATATAATCTCAGATTTGAACACAGGCCGAGAAAAGTAAATACGGTCACCGACGCATTATCTAGAATTAATATTGTTACGAATTTTATATTTAGTTAGATATTTTTAGTAGGATTATATTTAAAATTATTGTATTTTCCCGTGCAATGCAGCGCAAGGCATTGATATCTCGGTAATTTGCATTGAAAATGCTAGAACTATATGAAGCCAGAGAAAGACATCTCAGCTCAGTAGTTTGGTTAGCTGTTGTTATTTTTGCAAGTTCAGAGTGTGATCGGATTAGTTTCTCTTTACATTTCCTTGCATTCTAACATTTTTAGTAGTTCGAAGTATAACTATTGATTATATTGCATGATACTGTGAACACTTATATGAATATTTCACTGAGAAAATTCAAACGTTCTGTTATATTTCTTTTGATAAGAATAAATTTTATTAACCTTTTATTGGACTTGTGCATTCAATCTATTAAGAAACCCATATGCATGCAACAATATTGATGAAAACAAAAATAAAATAAATTATAACATCTTAACACCTGTGATTTTAGATTTGAGCAGAAATACAAACAGAGTTTGGACAAATCTACACATGCCTAAAAGATTTGAAAAATGTTCTTTTGGTAAATGAAAACAGAATTAAGGGTAGAGCCGGATATTATGAGAACACTGATAATATTTTGTTTACATGAAAATGGTAAACAAAAATTCAGAATTAAGACCAGTTTGAGTTTGGCAATACTGCCCGAATTGCATGACAATGGAATTTCAGCATATGTATGTGTGTGTAAAAACAACCCAAATAGTTACAGTTAAATAAAGAATTAAAAGGGCAGAAAAAAAGACCCCCTTTCTGAATTTTTATTGGTGCATTATGGGATTAGGTGCTTCTTTGCAAAGGCAACCATCGTGCCTAGTCAGCAAAATCAGAAAATGCTATCTCTTAACCTTTAACATGAAATTTAAAAATATGGTTACAAAAACATTTGCTCCACTGTTCTAATTTAAGGAATTCAGGTGATCAGACATACAAAAAAGGCATAAAATAATGTTCTTCATGGTATGTTCAAAACATACCGATTAATCGCACAATGTACAAATTTTGATTAACCACTCAACCTACTACTTAAACCTAATTTTCTTAGTTATTGTTTATATAAAAATAACATTGAGACTATTACTCATTTAATTAAAAAATCATTTTCTAAACTGAAATTTTAAATGCTTCACATTAAACACTCTTCACAATATCCAAAAAGTTATCATCACATTTATTTTTTTTCTCTCATGCGACTTCTGAAAGAAATACTTTGCTCAATAAACCTTAAAAATCTCCCTGACTTTTATACGCTAAATTTTTTTTTTTTTTTCAAAAATCTAAAAGCAGCACTCTGTCCTAACCAAATAACACATAATAAAAAATTTCATAACCTATTCCTTCATGACTTGAATTCAGCCTTTCATTTAAGAGTTTCATATTTAAAGTGATGAAAAACTTCCTGACTTTTTTTATACCACTTTGAACAGATGGCAAACTCTTACAGAAGATAATCTTCATACCAGGATATTTCTGAAATAAATAAAACAGTAACATATTTTAACTTCTGTGAGTTCTGTTTGCGTGTAATGGAACTTCAGAAGTTCTAAAATGATCTAGAACCACAAAACAAAAACAATATTATACAAAAAAAAAAAAAATGCCACAGAGAGAGAGAGAGAGAAAGTGTATAAAACACAAAATACAACATTTAAAGAATTTAAAACACATCCCAAAAGATGATACATAAAAATTAATAACTTGATACTTTAAATATTTCAGAATTTTGAAATGTAGGAACATACAGAAAATTACACATAAGCACTCACTTTTGACATTTGTAGCATTAATAAGACATGACATTCTTTCGCACAGACTACAATAATCAATCCGCGAAAAACAAAAACTTAATCTTTAAATTTTTAAATTGACACGCATATTATATAGTTAATTAACAATTCATAAGTTAATGTAAACTTTCAGCAGTTTTCCTATTGCCGCTTCTTACTCGAAGCAGACGACAGTTATGGTTGTAGAATGAGGTGTTTTGCTAGAGCAACTTTCTTATAAAGTTACAATTAAACATAAAATTTTTTTACAAAGGCTTATTTTATCATATTAAAAAAACACACAGGGTAGCGTAAATTATTCTTCTCCATGGAACAGTTGAAAATAGACAAAAATTTAAAAAAGTATAGCTTCTTATAGTTAAAAAAATCAAATATATGATTTAAATAAATAAACATCTCTGGTAAATGAAATTCGCTGAAACAATCTTGTATTTGGCGTACATTTACACAAAAAACACTCAATCTATTTCAAGGGCAGCTACAGGTCCCTCTTCATCAGGAGAACAAAATATCTAGAAGGGTGTTTCAGCGAATTTGATTGTCACATTGGCGTGTTTCTCTTCTATTGTAATCTCTAGTAAATACAATCGTAAGTAACTGATATTTAGGTAGGGGTTAAAACTGGGATAAAGTAGCTGGTTTGAGAAAAGTAGGTTAACTTGAGATTTCATGCTTTCTTACTAAATAAACAAAAAAACTCGGGTGAAGATATTTTAGCTGAAGGTGGCAACAAATGGTTTGTCCCTGAGGAAGTAAAGGAGTCTAATCTGCTAAACAATGTAATTTGATGTAAGTATTGTGAACATATGCACGGTATTCTGTTGTTGTACTCAGTTTTTAAATATTATCGCATTTCGCTTTTCATTTATAAAGATGTAAACTTACACAATTAATATATTGAATTTTTTTGACAGTGTTATTGGGAAATTCAACATGGCGTCGTTCTGGATGTGCCATTAAAAGTAAGTTGTTTAGGTTATACAGTCGCTCAAACAGTTGAGGATACACCTTACTTTCACTTGATAAATCCAACTTTCAATGGAAATAACACATTAAGTAGAAGAGAAAACGTGTTTTTATTTTCACACGTAACAAAAGGGTTAATTTACAGTAAAAATAACGAAAATCAACAAAAAAATATCTAAAATTAAAAATTTCACTAGTATTTGAAATAAACACAGGCAGATCTTTACCTCAAAAAAATTAAGGATACACCAATGAAGTTTTTGTTATATATCACATACAAAGACAGTGTCAATATTTGGTTGCATGTCCTTTGGCTTTTATAATGTCCTCCAAACGTCTTGGTACCGATTCGACCAATTTTTTGGTTGTATCTGGAGATATTTTATCCTATTCTTCTTGTAACACTTGCTTTAAATGGGCTTTGTTTGTGTTCGGCTTTCTTCAAACGGTGCGACGAAAATGTTGAATTTACTTTCATCACTAAAAATAACTTTCTTCCACTAGTTATCTGTCTTCAATTGATGAGTTTTTGCAAACTCCAAATGCTTTTTCTGATTTTGTAAGCTTATAAATGGTTTATTTCTAGCTACTCGACTGCTGTATCCAGCATGTCTAATCACATTTCTCACAGTTTCAGCACTTGCACTTCTGCACATTATTCAAAAAGTTTCTGCAGCTAGTTTGACTGCACTTAGTTTAGGATCAATCTTGATATCTTGTAAAATTTTCCTTTTGGCTACATCACTCAGAATACTTTTCCTTCCTCTTCCACTTTTATTTTCAATTAATCCATCGCTTTTAAATCTTCCAATGATTTTCTGTACACACAAGTGGCTTCTACCGAAAATTTCAGCTATTTCACGATAAGATTTTCCTTTCTTAAATAACCTTAATATAAATTTTCTTATATCAATACTGGTCTATCTCCGAGGAGCCATTTTCCATCTAAAATTGCGACTTTAAATTCACATAACCAACTTCAAAAGACAAATATAACAGTCGAAAAAGTTTAAGATAAAATTGCCCAAACTTAGATTATGATAGTAGCAAGCAGAAAAAAAAATTGGTAAAAGTTTACAATTGGGTGCCCCTTGCTATTATGGTGATTTTTTTTTACGCCAATATCGGCGCCAGGAAGGCAGGGTAAAAGCTTAGAATACTCTGCGTAAACAAAATTGCGAAGGCGGAGCTAAGTGACGTCCAAAAATGGGGGGGACTAAGCTTGTGACGTCACAATGTATTCTCTATAGATATAGAAATACGTATAATAAATTGTTTTTATTTCAAATTACCATGATGCAGTAAGTTAATTCTACCAATTATTAAAACGGTAAACATCGTCGATGCCTCTCATACTTGTATTTCATACAGTTTCAGTTTTTTCAAAGATTTTTAAGCTTTAGCATTTAGACAAAAAAAAGTTTTTTTTTTAAATTTAAATTCATATTATGGAACACTTTAATTTTATTATTTTTATAATTGATATTATTATTACTTATTGCTACGTGACGATGCAATCCCTTACATACTAATAAGTAGCCAATCTTCATTTTTTTCTAAAAATTTTAAACTTTACATTTATAAAAAAAGAAAAATATTTTTGTTCCATATCAAAATCATACACAGCTTTCATATCACTTTCTTAAATCCCTAAATCAAGTCATATTTTCCGTAGGCATACTAGAATTCAACAACCTAATAAATAAAAAAATCTTAATTTCTCACAATGAGATAAAATAAGAAAATAAATACTTAAAATTTCGAGCACTAAGCAATGCTTCACACACATAGTATCAATGAATTAATGTTATCAAGTGCAATTACGATAGAAAACACTACATATTAAATGATAACATAAAAGTTATTTACAGGGTGAAAGTTTACAATTTTAGTACTGTTCAGTAGATTGTCGGATTATCGATATTCATCTTAAATCGAAAAGCGTTATTAACATATCAAAACAAAACAATTAAAAATAAAATTTAAATACAAAAAACGTCTATAATATAATTTACAATTAAAACAGCAATGCACATTTAAAATACACAAGTGATACATTAAACATTGCATATAAAATACGTTACGTTACTGCTCGGCATCACACACAACCTAGCTTTGCCCATGTGCACACCGATCTGTATTCGCTCCAAAAACACCAAAGAATTGCACAAACTCGGTGTCCGTGTACACATCGATCTATTTTCACTTAAAAAAAAATCAGAGAATTGCACAAGCTAGGCATCGTGCACTGCTTTGTCTTTGCCCATGTACACATCGATCTATTTTCACTTAAAAAAAATCACATAATTGCACAAACTCAGCATCGCGCACTGCCTTGAATTTGCCCATGTACACGTCGTTCTATTTTCACTTAAAAAAACATCAGAGAATTGCACAATCTCGGCATCGTGCACTGGTTTGACTTTGTCCATGTACACATCCATCTATTTTCAATTAAAAAAAAATCCCAGAATTGCACAAACTCGGTATCGCACAACCTTGGCTTTGTCCATGTACACAGTGATCTCTTTTCACATAAAAAAAGACAGTTGAATAAACTTCTATCATAAAAAAATATCTCCCGCAGTAACATTATAAACTTAACATTTCAACTCAGTTAAAATAGAATTTAAGTTTTCTTCAAAAATGAAGCTACAGTTTAACTACAACTTGCTTTTACAAACAGGCGTAGCCAATATTACATCATAAAATGCGTGTCCAAGCTTAAAACAAGTAACCAACGTCTCGACTTGTGCATCGTCTTTTAGAATTGAGCTAGATGATGTAGTTTACAATTCGTAAAAAACAGAACTTACCTAGATCGTTACTTCGACATCTAAGATAAAATTGCCCAAACTTAGATTATGATAGTAGCAAGCAGAAAAAAAAAATCTAGTGGTAGTTAAACAAAAACTTCATTGGTGTATCCTCAATTTTTTGAGGTAAAAATCTGCTTATGTTTATTTGAAATGCCTCTGAAAATTTTTATTTTAGAATTTTGTTGTTGAATTTTCTTTATTTTTGCTGTTAATTAAACCTTTTGTTACGTCTAAGAATAAAAGTATGTTTGCACTTCTAGTTAATGTGTTATTTCAATTGAAAGTTGTATTTATCAAGTGAAAGTTAGGTGTATTCTCATTTTTTTGTGCCACTGTATATGTTATTTTCATCATCAAATAGATTTAATTCTGTGTCGATTTATTTAATTACTTTCATGGTGTTGTTTCATAACTAGGAACCCTGCTAGGTCGACATAAATGGTCTGTGTCATAGTGTCTAACAAAAGTTACTTTTTTGAAAGTCGGTCTTTTTTAATTTCTGAAATAATATAAAAAATTTGAATGTGTTGAAGTAAAACTGTAGCATGCACTTTTTCAGAAGCGTGAATTACGTTGACATCATTCTGAAATAAAGATGTTTCCAAAAGTCAACTATCTTTTATTTTAAGAGGGAAGGGTAAATAGGCTTATATTTACATTCACTTAAGGAAAACCACAAAAATGCTCACACATAATGGTAAGAAGTAAGGAGGCTCGATCACTTTGTTAAATTTCCCTCTAATTTTCAAGCCCATTGTTTCAAAGAAAAACTTGTTACTCACTGAACTTTTTATGTTAGTGTGAATAACCTTCAAAATTGATGAACAATATTTCTCTGACCAAGAGGAATTGTTATAGAATTAATGGCAATAACCTTCAATGAAAAACTTCAAGAAAATTTAATCCTAAACCTTATGCAAAGTTTTTTTTTTTTAAAAAGTCACCGTTTGGAATAGATCCCCCAAGATCAACTGATATGAGAGAAAAAATAATGTGCAGTAGCTTGGGTTGCATAAATTTATTTTCTGTTTTATATAATTTCTGTAATATTTTGTAATTTTTTCTGTAATACTTAATTTTCTGTATAATTTTGTAAACTTTCAGTTTTTTTTTAAATACTTTTAAGATATTTTCTTCTTTATTCAAATTATTTATATTTTCTGTTTTTCTAAGAAGTAAAACTTTTAGTTAGACACTGCTACTTTTTTTCATAAGATATAAAGTATGAGCCCTTTGTTAAATTTAAATTGTAGCTTAAACAATCAGCCCATTCACTAAATTTAAAACTGGGACTGAATTATTAGGTTATCATTCCAGTACCGAGGTAGGGAATTCTTAATCTGTTTGGTCATGGTTTTACTCATTACATGTATTTTCTATAATTTATATAGACTACTAATATGTCTATTGCACGTGACTTTTTCATTTTTAAGTGCTTTGCTTGTTGGTATTCTCAAAAATATATCTGATAATTAGTGTTTTTTTATATAATAGTTATAAATACAATAGACAAAAATATAATAGATCAGGAGTGGCCAAACTTTTTGTCAGTGAAAGCCACAAGCAGATTTCCCAAAAGCCAAACCTATATATTCACACCATTTTAAACACAGTGAAATACGTTTCAAATAGCAAGAAATGTCTGATTTCAAACAACCATTTATAGTCTTATTTTGAATAAGGTATGAGTACTGCCCCTGTAATAAATTAATGAATACATGACTTTCAATGCATCCATTTTATATACACAATTTTTAAATGTAATTTTTTCAATTTACTTAGAAGCAGCTTAAAGAAGCATTTTATATTAAAACAACTGTCTACCTTTTTCATAATGTATTTGATAATACCAATAATCTTCAGTAGTACTCAAATTTGCTTCAGTAGCATTGTTAATAAAACAAGAACATTATACATTTTATTATTTTTCAAGCGACATTTGAACTTAGATTTGTTACACGAGTAGTGGTTTGCTAATTTTGATGACCCTGGAGATACATAAAACTATTCTGTCATCTTAGAGAATCAATAATATTTTTTAGGTACTTGCGTACTATGACGACTACCTTGGCGACATTTGGAGATAAAAATCTTCATTGGCATTTTCTAGTTTATGTTTATAAATTAAATAAAAGAACTTCATCAAAGCAAATTAATTTAAATTCTTTTAAAAATGCAAGCCCCAATTATAAAAGAACAAAAACTTAATACTAAAATCCCGAATATATATATATATGTATACATATAAAAAAATGATATACCAAATACGAATAGAAAAAATTAATCTTTTTTATTTTTACTACTGTAAATGATAATTAACAATTATTAAACTTACTTCTGAATAAGCTTCAGTGAAAGTTACATAAATAAATTATATTTTTGATACATAATATGCGTACAAATTTTTAAAAAATTGAGAGGCATTTAGTGTTAACTTTAAATAACAGATGGCAGCACAATATAGTTAACTTACTTAAAACTGGTTAAAAGAAAATATTGACGTTAATGATAAGGAAAATGGCGGGAAATAGCTTTCAAAATAGCATCAAAAGGCTTTTCTTCCTTAAATGCGGGACTAGTTCGAGATAATACTCTTTATTTCAGTTCCCTCTATAACCTATAATAAAGTTAACCTTTCTTCATAGCCGCCCAACCGGTATAGTGGTTAGCGTCGCCGACTGCGTACCGAAGGGCTCAGGTTCAAATCCCGCTTATAACCAATGTTAGGCTTAACCTGTATAACATACAAAGGTCGCCGGATTTGGCGAGATATCTAGGTAGTCGTCATAATACGTAAGTACCATTTTTTATTTCAATTTAATCATCTATTGTGTTATCCTCTCAAAGGTTATTGCTAGAAAAGCATTAACAGTCTGTTATATCGTTAAAATTTGAAGCCGTAGACATTGATTTATTCTCATTATTTTAGATTACAGTAACCAGTACAAAAACATTACTTGACTAATTATTTAAAATGCATATTTTGGCGGCCCATGAAATCAAAATATTTTAGGTTTTGGAAACCTTATGGTTGTGCGTGTTTAGCGCTATGTTAACAGCTGTGTTACCGATTATCATTCACCTCCCTCTTTCCATATTATCTTCTGTGAACCAGCATCTGTCTCCAAAAACTTCCTTAATTATATGGAAATGTTTCAATCTATTCATTGTTAAAAATTCATAAAAAATAACGTGAAAATCCGAAAAAACAATAATAAATAAGTGAAGAAAAATTTAAATCTGCAAATGCAAATGATGAGGGCGGTAATTCAACAAAATCAGCATAAGAGTAGTGGTTGCAACCTTGAAACAAGCGAATCAGTTGAATCCATGCGTTACCAGGTTTGAACTATTATCGCCATTGTTGGCAGTGTTTACATTTACCAGGTGCTTTGCGGAATTGCTTCCCTCCTTGTTAATGACTCCACCTCTTCCAATGATAGCTGTTAGCTCAAGAATGAATGGTCTGAGCATGTAAAGGAAATTCCCAGAAATTGCATAAAAAGAAACTGAACTTTAGAAAGGGGAAAAACAATCAAACCATTTTAAGTGTTGATTAAAATTTAATCCTCCCTCCCCCCTTTTTTTTAATAGTGAATTTGGACTGTATGAAATATACTTCTAATAATAGTTGTAAGTTAATTTAATAATTATGAATAAGCGTGTGAGTGTTAAGTGAAAAATGAAAGCTGTCAGGAATTAACGGAGGTACTAAACATCAACCACATGATGGTTTGGAATTATTTGAAAAAAGCAGGCTATTAAAAAAAAGCTTGATGTTTGGGTGCCACGTAAATTAACACATCGTTCAACAAGTCCCAGGACTAGCTAAGAAGAAAACATCCATTTCACAAAATTCACGTTTATTCATCAATATAATCACCGTCAAGAGCTATGCAATCATTCTAACGCTATTCTAATTTTTCGATACCATGCTTGTAAAACGATTTGCCCTTGTCCGCAAAATAAGCTTCAGTGGCAGCGATGACTTCCGCATTCGAGCCAAATCTTTTTCCTTGTACCATCTTTTTGAGGTCAGCAAACAGCCAGTAGTCGTTGGGGGCTAGATGTAGGGAGTATGGTGGGTGAGGAAGCGGAGTGAAGCCAAACTTGTTCAGTGCAACCAGTGTTTGCATTGAGTTGTGGCACAGGCATTGTCTTGATGCAAGATGATTTTTTTCTTCTTCATGTGCGGTCTTTTTTTCCCCCCGATTTCGTCGTTCAGATGCACCAATAACTCATTGTAATAGGTGCTGTTGATAGATTTTCCCTTTTCAAGGTAATCGATGTAAATTATACCTCGTGCGTCCCAAAACACACATGTCATGACTTACTTTGCCAGCTGACTTTTGTGTTTCTAGACGCTTCGGATGGCTTTCACCGGCTGCACGCCACTCAGCTGACTGCTGCTTCCACTCCGTAGTGAAATAATGGATCCATGTTTCGTCCATTGTCACATACCGACGCAAGAAATCCTGTTTATTGCGAGTAAACAGTGACAAAAGCTGTGTGAATTGTCGACTCATTGTTGCTTTTGTTCCATTGTGAGAGTACGCGGCACCCATTTGGAAAATACTTTTTTCATGCCCAACTTTTCATGTAAAATCGTACGCGCACTTCCAGTTGATATGTTTACCCTCTCAGTAATCTCAAGAACTTTCACTTTGCAGTTATTCATCCCGATTTTCAACACTAGTTTCACATTTTCTGGAGTGACTGCTTCATTTGGCGTACCCGAATGTGCCGCATCATTTGTATCCGTGTGACCGCGCTTGAAATCAGCATAAAAACGGCAAACGGTTATTTTCGATGGAACAGAGCCTGGATAACATTTTTCAAGCCATTGCTGAGCTTGGACTGTATTTTTGCCCATTAAATAGCAATGTTTGATCAACATTCGAAATTCGTTTTTCTCTATTTTGTCCACAAATGCACAAGTAGTGTCACTTTCACCACAATAGCTTCGCTATTTCCAATCCGAATGTCATGAAAATCAAACGTGTCATTTGAAGGTTAGTTCTTTCGAACAACGAAGTCAAGTTGATATTACTACGCCATCTGTTGACTAGTCCCAGGACTTATTGAACGATGTGTTAACTTAAATTTGATTGATTGAATCACTGTCTGTGAAATCTGCTGAAACACAATGAAATTGAACCATTTTTGAAGTGAATCATTACAGACAGCCCTCCAAAATGACTTCAAAGCGTGGATTGTCATCAAAGAAGGTTATATTGAGTGTTTGGTTGGATTGGAAAAGAATTGTCCATTATGAGCTGCTGCAACCTGGCAAAACCATCAATTCGGCCCTGTACTGTGCGTAACTCAACCGTTTGAATGGAGCAATCCAGGAAGAATTGGCCAACCGAAAGGGAGTTGTGTTCCATCGTGACAATGCATGGCCTTAATCTTTGATGACTCATAACAAATTGATGGAACTTGGTTGAGAAGTTTTAATGCATCCACCGTATAGCTCGATTAAACTTGATTTTGGTACTTGATTAAAATTGATTTTCAATAAAGAAAATTTTTGTTCACAAATATACCAAAAAACCACTGATACTTTTTATATGGCCTAATATTATGTGTTACCTTCTGGGCAGAATGGAAAGAATAGAATTAATACAGTAGAAGACCAAAAGTCCTTGTTTCTTTTTGTTGATAATGTTTTTGGATAGATTTATAATTAAAATGTATTTTCAGTTGTTCCCCTCCCCTTTTTAAGTAAAAAATCGGAAAAACAAATTTTTGCAGTCTTAAATCATCATTATCCCCCCTTTAAAAAGCTGCCAAAACTGCACCACTCTGGTTGCACTAATGTGCAATTACCTTTTTATTATTTATATTTTTCAAAAATCTGTTTACTGTAGTTTATTTTAAAATTTTACAATGTTTTACTGCCGAGTCTCCCTTTCTCTGTAATTACTCTGAATTGTTATTTTTTAATCATTCGCATGTTTTGTTGTTTTAAATCTGTCTTCTCCATCCCACTTTACCTCGTATTAACTATGAATTTATTTTGAACTTTCTATTCTGATATGTCAAAAAATTACAGTAGGAAGCCTAAGATCTGGACTTGTCGTAGGCTGTTCAGAATTTTTCTGGTTTTCAGTCATTTTACATCTAGTAAGATGACATGTACAAATTATAAAATCAAAAGTATGGAATAATACTTATGAAACAGTGAAGCATTTATGATCTTAAGGGGGAAATAAAAAAATAATAAAAATTTTCTTTATTTTTTCTTTCAATGCGAGTTTAAGTTACTTCGTATAATTTTTTGCTCACTTACAAAGTTCTGCAATTGCTGAGTAGAGAATACCCACTAAATTGTCAATAAAAAAAAAAAAAAAAAAAAAAAATAAAAAATCCCCCCCTCCCCCAATCTCAGCAAGCTTTTTTTCACTATCTTCACTATTGGTAGCGATATTTTCTACATTTAAAACCATACTATAGATTTCTAGTAATACCAATGATATTACTAGCCATGCTACCTGGAAAACCGGAAAAAGTCAGGGATTTCGAAAATTGACCAAAAAAGTCAGGAAATTCAAACATTTAGTATAAATCTGGAAAAGTCAGAGAATTCCATACAGCGATCCCCCAAAAATGGGAGTTTTGCGCCAACGTTGGAAGCTGATCACTTTCTTGGTGCGCGTTAGTGTCACTCGGGCAGCTGGCATAGAGACAGTTCTTGCAGCTCCAAACATATTGTCTTTAAGAAAGGCAAAGCAAGTTTCCAGCAACTTTGGTTCCCAGTAATCTCGAGAATCGAAATACTCGCATGCACATGTGCAGTGCATGTTGAACTAAAGAAAATATGTATTCTTCTATCCATATAGGTTAGAATAGCTTCCATGTATGGTACACACGGGATTTGGTGACATTATGATGAGCAGCAAACAGGCCATTTTGGTGTTGGCGGCAATTTTCAAAATCGTGCCAAGACTGTAGCCTATAGTAGGATTTTACCGCAAAATCTTTTAAATACTTTTTTTTTCTTTTTAAGAAATGCCTTATTTGTCATTTTGCAGTAAAATGAAAAAATAGTAATCAGTCATCTAGGCTAACCATTTAATATAACTATACTCGCCAAAATATCGTTGATTATTGTAATTCAGTTTTTAATTATTTTAATGTTATTCGTATCATTTAATGTTGCTCCTTCCCCTTAAATTTATTTATTATTAGTAAATAATACTTTCAAATTTCAAGAAATTTTCTCTGGCATAATCCTGAAACTAATTCTAACAGTATAATGACATAACATCACAAAATTCAGTGCACATATTTTTTGCTTATGCATTCAGCTAAATAAATATAAAATACCTAAATTTATTTTAAAATATCATTAAATAGATTTCTTTCTTTCGTTTAGCTGCAAAATGTCAGCCCCCCCCCCAAAAAAAATTATCCACATTGAGCAGATTATAATCTCAATTCTTCAGCGGAGAAAACAACTATTATATTTATAATATTAATCTTTGAGGATAATATATAAGTGATATCTAATTGGCAAATTTTTGTGTTTTCAAGTGGTACCATAATTAATTTACCTCTCAGCACAGCCAAAGTGCATTACGCGGATAGACTGGAATTTTCTTAAAACACACCTGGAAAAGTCAGGGAATTTCATTCTCCTGTTTGAGTGGCAACCCTGTATCATGGTTAAGTATAGCTTACTGCTTAGCTAGTTTCCTCTGCACACTATTGATGATGTAAATAAGATTGGCAATTACAGGCATGTTGTTAAATTTTACATTGTTTCTATGGCACACCACTGAATTTAAGCCTGAATTATATTACTTTAGTTACTTATAATTATGTTTATTTCCTACATAAGCTTAAGGTTCATCTGAGTAAATAAATTCCCACATATATTTAACACTGTCTTTTAGCCTGTGAATATTATTTAAAAAATCTCTTTTTGTATATGAGAAGAAATTTCTGTTAAATTTTACCTTGTCAACATGGACAATGCTTCACAACATAGTTAACTGAAGTCTATTATAATGGTCAAACCTAACGTCAGTAATTAAAAAAGTACTGTGTTAAAAAAATAATTAATTAAAAAATGTGATGTGGACACCACATGACTTCCTTGTATGACTTTTTTATACTAATATCTTACTGAGAAAAATATTGTCAAATACACCTTTTACATGTTGTTGAGCATAAAACCAGCTCCAGATAATGTCAAAATTTCATTTTGTGTTTCATGAACTGAAAAGTTAGTTACTTATAATTAATTATGTTTATTTCCTGCATAAGCTTAAGGTTCATCTGAGTAAATAAATGCTTTTAAGAATGCCGATTAATGAAATGTGATTAAAAATCAAAATAAAATTCAAAATATATTTGTCATTATTGTTTTATATTCTTAAAAATTTTAAGATTAATGTAGTCTTCCTGCATATTGTGCAAATATTTTAACCTGTTTGTCTTTTGGTTAAGGATTTTAGCACTAGTTAACAGAACTTTTATGCAAAGTTACAAGTATATCCTAAACATATTATTTAATTCAATTCAGCCTCATACAAGGCCTTCAGTCATTTGAAAATCCAGTAGTTAATAAGTTGATATATTGTTTTAGAGAACTCAATTATTTTTGTTAATTGAGTCATGTTGCATATATATTTACTGCTGAGTATCAAAAGTGCCCATATTGAAGTGAAACAGTTTTATTTTGGTCCCAGAATGTTGGGTTCTTGAGTAATATGTCATTCATAATTGAGTGTGCATTTAACATATTTAATATTTTATTTGAAATATAAATATGCACTTTGATAACCTTTTTTTCACCTCTCTCTCACCTTGATCACTGTTGTAAGTGTTTAGTTCTCATTTAAAGGGCTTATATTGCGAAAACCACAATGGAAGTCACTTAAATATATTTGCCTGTGATGAATTTTTCTCAAGAAAGAAATTTTTCCTTCAATAATTCAAGGCAGCTATTTCTCTTTGAGCAAAGGATGTATCCTAACATTAAATTATGTTTTTGATTCATATGGTTCAGTACTTAATGATTAATTACAGAATTATATCATCTAAATATCAATCATCAGAACCAAACTGTGTTTTTTATCATAAGTAATGCTTTTATTTAAGATATAAAATAATTGTGCTATAATCATTTTAGCCGTGATTAGTGTTCATATATTAAATGTACTTTATTCACAGTGCTTTCTTCATTTCATCATTCATGGTACAATGCATCTTTAATTTGTTGTGCAACATATTATTTTTTGGTATATTCATGAACATATTTTATTTTGCAGATTTTTGAAATTTCTGGGTCTGATGTAATATCAGTTATCTTCTGATATGTCAAATAAAGAACAAGTTATGAGAATGCCTGCTGGTGGGATGCCCCCACAACAGCAACAGCCACCGCAGCAAGTTTCACAGCATATGCCCCCACAGCAACAGCCTCCTCCGCAGCAGCAGCCTTATCCTCAAGATAATTTGCATATGCTACAAAAAGCTATTAATACTATGGAAGAAAAAGGTATGCAGGAGGATCCAAGATATGCACAATTAATGGCCATGGCTAACTCCAGAAAAACAGTTCCAAGTCCTGGAGGTGGGCATAGTCCTGGTGTTGGCCAGCATCCTGGCTCAGGAGCACCTAGCCCTAGTATGGGGCCTCCTCCTCCTCCACAACAAATCGGTCCTCATAGTATGCAAGTAAATGCAAACTGTAATCCTCCCCCTCAACAATCACAAATGCCACCATCTCCTCATACTGTAGGAAATGTGCCTCCACCACAATCTCAAAATCAGATGCAAAGTAATCAAGGCTACCAGATGCCACCACAACATATGGCACCTCCTCCTTCACCTTCAGGAACAAGTATGAATTATATGCCATCAAATCAAAATACCATGATAAATACATCTCATATGGGGCCTCAGTCGCATGTAAATGCACAACAACATTCTCAAAACTATGTGGCTTCCCCATCAAATTACCATCAGTCTGCTCCCCATTCTGCTCCTGGTGGGCAAGGACATATGGGACCTGGACCAAATCCTTTGCCTCAAGATATGGAAGTGAATGAACAGCCTCATCATTCACACTCTGGCTATGGATCAGGTCCAATGAATGGTTCACAAGGATCTCCTCATCCAGACAGTAACTCAGTTCCACCATCAGTGTGCAGTCCGATGCCAAATCAACCCTCAGTTGCTCCAAACCAAAAGCCTTCTCTTTTGACTCAAGCCCAAATATCTCAGCTGAGAGCTCAAATTATGGCATATAGACTTTTATCACGGAATCAGCCTGTTCCAGATAGTATCATTATGGCACTTCAAGGTAAAAGATCAATGCAGAATCAGCCTGTGTATTCCCAAAGGCCTCCCGGTGCACCCTCCCCTGTTCAACCTATTCGAGGACCAGGCCCACATTCTCAGCCACAGCCTCAAAATATGAGTAGTGGAATGATGCCTCAACAGATGCCACCTTCACAGCCCATGCACCCCCATATGCCTCAGTCTTCAATGCCACCACCGCAATCTCAGCAAGCTGCTCCAGCCCAGATTCCTCCTCAACACCCTCAGATGGGAAATGTTCCACCACCTGCATCAGCTATGGCAATGCAAGGTCCTCAGAATCGTCCACAAGGACCAACCAATTCTCAGCCTGTGCCTATTCCTGCTATGATGCAGCTGCAGCAACAAAAGCAGAACCGCATTACTCCAGTTGCAAAACCTCAGGGTCTAGATCCTATTGAAATTCTTAAGGAAAGAGAAAATAGATTAGCAGCCAGAATTGCTCATCGCATACAAGAATTATCAGCATTACCTGGTGACCTTTCTGAAGATATTCGTACCAAAGCTATGAGTGAATTAATTGGCTTGCGATTACTGAATTTTCAAAGACAAATAAGAGCAGAAGTTGTTAGTTGTATGCGACGAGACTCTAATTTAGAAACTGCATTGTATCCTAAATTATACAAGCGTGTAAAACGACAAGGATTAAGAGAAGCAAGAATTACAGAAAAATTAGAGAAACAACAGAAATTAGAGCAGGAACGGAAAAGAAGACAGAAGCATCAAGAATATTTAAATGCTGTATTACAACATGCTAAAGATTTCAAGGAGTATCATCGAAACATAATGGGTAAAATTGGCAAAGTTAACAAAGCTGTAATTACATATCATGCTAATACAGAACGTGAGCAAAAGAAAGAACAAGAAAGAATTGATAAAGAGAGAATGAAACGTCTGATGGCAGAAGATGAAGAAGGTTACCGTAAACTTATTGATCAAAAGAAGGATAAACGTCTTGCATTTTTACTCTCTCAAACAGATGAGTATATACATAATCTAACTGATATGGTCAAACAGCATAAATTAGAACAAAAGAGAAAACTGAAAGAAAAGAGAAAGGCAAAGAAGAAGAAGAAAAAGAAGCAGCAACAAGGTGAAAATCCAGATGGTAATGATTCTCTTCAAGAAGGTTTAATAGATGAATGCTCTCAGCAGAGTGATCTCAGAGTAAATGTTATTGAGACAGCTACTGGCAAAACACTGACAGGTGCAAATGCTCCTCTAGCAAGTCAGCTTGAAGCATGGTTAGAAATGCATCCAGGATATGAAGTTGCACCTCGAGAGGCAAGTGATGATGATGAGGAAGGTGATGATGATTCATCAGATTCTGAAGAAGAAGATGAACAGCCGAAACCACCCAAGACTACAATAGAAAGAACTGGAGAAGATGCTAAACAAGCTCTGAATTCAGCAACTGCTGAAGATGATGAATATATGAACATGGGTGGATATCAAAATTATTATAACATTGCTCATGCAATTGGTGAAGAGGTTAAAGAGCAAGCATCTGTAATGGTTAATGGTAAATTGAAAGAATATCAAATTAAAGGCTTAGAATGGCTTGTGTCTTTGTATAATAATAATTTAAATGGAATTTTAGCAGATGAAATGGGTTTGGGTAAAACTATACAGACAATTGCTTTAATTACTTATTTAATTGAAAAGAAGAGAGTACATGGTCCTTATCTCATCATTGTACCTTTATCTACATTGTCTAATTGGATGCTAGAGTTTGATCGTTGGGCCCCATCTGTGATTAAATATGCATACAAAGGTTCTCCTAATGTAAGACGTCAGATTGCAACAAGTTTGAAAGCTACAAAATTTAATGTTGTGCTGACCACATATGAATATGTAATAAAAGATAAAGCTATTCTTGCTAAAGTTCGCTGGAAATATATGATCATTGATGAAGGACACAGGATGAAAAACCAGCACTGCAAGCTAACGCAAATTCTGAATACTCATTATACTGCTCCACATCGTCTATTACTTACTGGAACACCACTTCAGAATAAACTTCCTGAATTATGGGCTCTTCTTAACTTTTTGCTGCCAAGCATTTTCAAGTGCTGTAACACTTTTGAACAATGGTTTAATGCTCCTTTTGCTACTACTGGTGAAAAAGTTGAACTGAATGAAGAAGAAACTATTTTGATTATTCGGCGTTTGCATAAAGTATTGCGACCATTTTTGTTGAGACGTCTTAAGAAAGAAGTTGAATCCCAACTTCCTGAGAAAGTTGAATATGTTGTAAAATGTGACATGTCTGCCTTGCAGCGTTTATTATATAGACATATGCAAACAAAAGGTGTTCTTTTGACAGATGGTTCAGAGAAAGATAAAAAGGGTAAAGGTGGAGCAAAAACATTAATGAATTCTATTATGCAATTACGTAAAATTTGTAATCATCCATTTATGTTTCAAAACATAGAAGAAGCATATGCTGAACATCTTGGCTTATCTAATCCAATGATTACTGGGCCTGATTTATATAGAGCGTCTGGGAAATTTGAATTGCTTGATCGTATTTTGCCTAAACTGAACAAAACTGGGCATCGTATTTTGCTGTTTTGTCAGATGACTACATTAATGACAATAATGGAAGATTATTTAGGTTATAGAGGGCATCCTTATCTCAGGCTCGATGGCACTACTAAAGCAGAAGACCGAGGGCACCTGTTGGAGCTTTTCAATGATCCAAATTCACCATATTTTCTCTTTTTATTAAGTACCCGAGCTGGTGGTCTTGGTCTGAATTTGCAGGCCGCAGATACTGTTATTATTTTCGATTCTGACTGGAATCCTCATCAAGATTTGCAAGCTCAAGATAGAGCTCATCGTATTGGACAACAAAATGAGGTTAGAGTTCTCAGGTTAGTAACTGTCAATTCTGTGGAAGAACGTATTCTTGCTGCTGCCAAATATAAATTGAATTTAGATGAAAAGGTTATTCAGGCAGGTATGTTTGATCAGAAATCTACTGGTACCGATCGTCATCAATTTTTACAAGCTATTCTTGCACAAGATGAAGTTGATGAGGAAGAAGAAAATGAAGTTCCAGATGATGAAACTATTAATCAGATGATTGCTAGAAATGAAGAGGAGTTTGAATTATTTCAAAAAATGGATATAGCTCGTAGAAGAGAAGAAGCACAGAATCCTAAGCGTAAACCTCGTTTGATGGAAGAAGATGAACTCCCTGCTTGGTTGATAAAAGATGATGCTGAAGTTGAAAGATTGACTAATGAAGAAGAGGAGGATAAATTATTTGGTCGTGGCTCTCGTCAAAGAAAAGAAGTAGACTATTCTGATTCTCTTACTGACAAGCAATGGTTGAAAGCTATTGAAGAAGGTAATTTGGAAGAACTTGAAACAAAGAAGAAGCGAACGACACCTGGCACATCTTCAGGCAAGAAAAGAAAGAAGGAAAAAGATTTGGATCCGGATGTAGAGCCTGAATGTAAAAAGAAAAGACGTGGCAGACCACCTATGGAAAAGATGCAGCCTAATCCACCTCGTTTGACAGTACAAATGAAAAAACTTTTAGAAATTGTGATCCACTATAAAGACAGTGATGGACGTGTTCTTAGTCAAGCATTTATGCAATTGCCATCTAAACGTGAATTACCAGATTATTATGAAGTCATAAAGAAACCAGTAGATCTGCAGAAAATTAAGAACCGCATCAAAGAACATAGATATCGTTCTTTGGATGATTTGGAAGCTGATTTCATGTTGCTTTGCAAAAATGCCCAAAATTATAATGTTGAAGGTTCACTTATTTATGAAGATTCAATTGTTTTACAATCTGTATTTACAAGTGCAAGAGAGAGATTAGAGAAAGATGGAGATCTGTCTTTTGCAGGTGGTGATTATGAAGGTGATAGTGATATGTATGAAGAGCCAGAAGAAAAAACACGCAAAAGAAAACCAAGACAAACTAGACGCTTCGTTAGTGATGATGAAGGTTCCGACAGTGATAATTAGTTATTCATAAAAATTTATTATTTGAAAAAGATATGTGTGTCTTTTGTGAATTTAGGTGGTTAACTTATAATGCATATTTTTTTCTTCACATATATTTGTAATCATGTATTTTTTAAATGCAATGTGTTTTAAGTTTTGCCCTACATTTATTATTCAGATTACTTATAAATTAAATTTTTATTTACCATGTGTCTATTGGGATTTCTTGTACACATTGAAGACATAGGAGTTAGCAATTGTGATTGACATTCCTCTCATTCACATATTTATTACATGTATTTTGCATAAAAATTAAAAAATTTTCTTAAAACTTTCATGCCACAGAATTAATTATTATGTATATTTATGTTGAACATGGAGTGGTGTATTCACAGTCATGTTAAGTATCGAACTGTTAATAATAATTAAACTTTTATAATTCTTAAAAGTTTTTTTTTTTAAATTAAATGAAAACTGTGTTTATTTGTAATATTTAAAATATGTAATAAAATTACTAAAGTTTCAAAAAATGGTGTACATATTTTTTTTTCTTTTTGGTGTATATATTAATTATATTGTATAAGTTATTACAAATACTAAATTTCTTTCTAGGTAATGCTGGTTTACATTTTTGAAAATTATTAATTTGTGAAATTTTACCAAACTTAAACATTTTAAAAATCCCTAAAAATTGCATATTCTAGGTGATGGTTACTCAAATCTTTTTTTTTTTTTTTTCTTGCACTCTCAAAAAATTAATATATTTTTGCAGTCTCTAAAAGCAGTTTGTAAAAAAAATATGTATACTAAGACTTAAGAAAAAATGAAACATGAAAATATTAAAAAATTAATATTTGCATAAAGATTCCAGAAAAAATTAATGCCTTTTTTTTTCTGTGTGTCAGATAAGTTTTTCACATCATAGCCGTATGTTGCTTATAACAATTTGCATGTTAGCTTGTGCATCCACGCAATTTCTAAAATTTTTTTTATCACACAGAAGAGCATTAAAACCAGACTCGTGTAAGTAAGCTGCCGCAAATAGGATGATGGAATGAACACATCACTTTTCCGAGGTTTAGAGAACATATAATATTGTTCCAAAGTATTCCTTTCAAACTGCATTTCAAGGACATGATTTATGCACAGCTCTAGATCTTTCTCCAGTTCAGTCATCAAACAAAAGAAAATATGTTTTGCAGGCACTTTAATTGTCCTGTATGTAATTTTTAAACAAAAAATGACCCTCAAGAATGCTACCTTGTACCCTTGGTCGGGAACCCCTATTCTAAGTAAATGTTTGTTTCATGTGGTATTGTAAGTAAAATGTAAGCTATGTACTATAAAATTTTTAGTCCTAAATTAAATATAAATTTATTTACTTATTACAGAGTTATTAATTGAATTAAAATTTATTTATTTAAGAAATTCACTTTATAAATCAGTTATTAATTTACTAACTCTTTGTAATTTTATTATATTATCCTTAAAAAAATTTGTCCCATATTTTATTATTGTCAGTAGTTTTACAAACCAAACTGTTAAACTGTGCTTAAAAATGTTGTTTCTTAATTCCTTTTTAAAAACAAGTATAAACATAAATTTGCTTTGTAGATAGTTTTAGGAAGTTCAATTATTTGTATTTCCTTTATAAACATTCCTGAAAAACTGTAAATTTAAAAAGGGGGTGGAAAGCCTGATTTTATAAAATTACATATTCTCCATCTAAAGTTCAAAGTAACTCCTAAAGTTATTTATTGCACATAGCATTAAACTGTTTATGTGTGAATTATTTTCAAGAGATTCTGCTAATAGGGAAGAATATTTCTAAAACATACTGGTACTTACAGTTAGAGTTTTATGCAAAATTTATTGATTGCCATCCTTACAGAACATATCAGGCTTCAGAAATATTGATTGATTTGATAAACTAATTTTGTTTTCATTATTATAATTGGAGGCACACATTTAAATGCTTTTCAATAAATAACAAAGTATAACAAAATACTGGGCTGTACATTTTAAAACATTCATTTATTAATATCCAATCTATTTTAAGGACTCGTCCTAAAATTTATTTTATCTTCATTTGTAAATTTACGTATTATTAAACTCTAAGGACCTATTCTGAAACACTGATTTATTACTTTCCAGTTTTAAGTACTTATCGTTTTCAATAAAAAGGTTTTTGCTAGTTGGTAGCTGTTGGAAAGAATAAGAGCTGGAACTTGCCATATCCTGTTGCCAGGAAGAATCTAATAATTGAACATGAAAGATTTAATTTTGCATTTAAACACATGTATAGTTAAGCTGAAAAGCATAATGATTATTTTCTAAAGAAGTAAAGATGCCT
The DNA here is from genome assembly GCA_000611955.2 of Stegodyphus mimosarum. NCBI lineage: Eukaryota > Metazoa > Arthropoda > Arachnida > Araneae > Eresidae > Stegodyphus > Stegodyphus mimosarum. Next base: position 642,428 of record KK122473.1, on the reverse strand, counting down.
TTCATTAAGAATATTCCTATGAAACTGATTTTGTATTAAGGTTAAAAAAATTCCTTGCAATAAGTCTTTCTTTGCTGAAAATAGTACACAATTATTAGTATTCAGCATAGGTGGAACATATAAAAAAATCTGAACTGCTTGTTTTGCAAATGTTGAGTTAATTCTTGAGGATTATTTGTTCATGAGGAAGCCTTGTGAATTATTTTCTAAAGGTAACTGACTTATGTGGGCCATCTGAAAAGTTCTGCAGTTTTTAAAATCAAAACTGTTTTCTTCTAATGATTTTGTTACTTCTGATAAGTCCTTGATTGAAGCAGCTGTTTTTCTGTTCTTGTAGCATAGTTAGCATGAGTTGACATTTACTTCAATACAATAATAAGAATCGAGAATCCCAAAAGTTATTTTCCTCGTATTTTGCTCTCTTATTTTAAAAAAGAATAAAATGCTAGTTGGACTGCTTGTAAAATTTGTTCTGTATATGGACGTTTCTGATGGCACAGATTGGAGGTGGTTTGAGAACTTAACAGTGGAGATTTCAGCCTTCAAGAAGATGCCCACTCTGGAAACCTCATCTTCTGTGTACAAGGATCTATTGAAAGAAGTATTGCTGTGAATCCAAGATATGCCGTTTCAACCGTAAAATAATCTTGATCAAATGTATCCTCGTTCCTATTGCAGGTTGAATGGAACAGCTGTATCCAACAACAGCTCTGTATAAGAGCAGACATTTACGTGCACTTCATCACTCTAACTTCATTAGATCTCTACTTTCAGTTTCTATAATACCTACAATGTGATTGGTATATCCAACTTTAGTTTTATTTCTATTATAGGTACACTGCGCAGAAAAAAAAAGGGGGATTACAGTTCTCCATCTCCCGTTCTACTGGTCCGATTGACAAAATTAAAGTTACATTCTTCATGTCTTGAAAGGGCGATTTGAGATATATATTAGATTTATACACAGTATTATTTTAATATAGGTATTTTGACACAAAATCGGACTTTTTCTGAAATAACCTGTCAATTTTTTCCCATATTTCGATTTTACGACTCAAATTATGCCTAGATATTAAATTTTATAATTTTTGGTGGGATATTGATGGAGTAATTTAAATATTTATCTTGACACATTTTTTTTTTTTTTTTTTTTTTTTTTTTTCCAAGTTTGCACCAAGAATAATTCACTTGGCAAACTTAATTTATAGCTATTTTCCTTGTACACGAGCAGGAAGAAAGTCATCGTTCATACTTTCAAATAATTTTAACAAAGTACGTAAACCTTATTTGGCATTGTTATCGCTTATAACAAATATGTCAATATGTTAATTCATGTACGTCTTAGGAAATTTTTAATGAAAAGCTCTAATTTTTTGCAGGTATGCTTAGAAATAAATCTACTAAGAAAATTTATAAAAATTATTTGAAAAATAAATCGTAAAAAGTGGACAAATTTTATTTGGAATGAAACTAAATCTCAAAATGTAAAAGGAAGAATAAAAAAAATTAATAAAGAGATATTGATAAATATATACCAAATTCAATTAACATGGAGAAACAAAAATTTTGAGAGCTAATTTTTTAAAACCTATTTGTGCAATTTTTACAAAACTTAGCAACTTGAGTTGTAGGAAGGGATAAGAAAATAGGTTGCCACGTATTAAGAAGTTCGCCAAATGAAAAAAATTTGTATGTTATTTCAGAAAAAGTCCAATTTTGCATCAGTATACCTATATTAGAATAATGCAGTATATAAATCTAATATATAGCCTAAGTTGTGTTTTCGAGACATGAAAAACCCAAGTTGAATTTCCTCAATCAGCCCAGTAGATTGGGAGTTGTGGAACTGTCAATTTTCTTTGTGTGTGTGCAGTGCACAATGGAAATTATATATGCAAATTAAAGATTTCAAATGCAAACTTTTGGCTATTCTCGTTTTTAGTAAGTATCGTAGATCACAAGTTATGCTTAATCATAGGTTCACCAATGGCACTTCCATTCTATTATAGGTAGAATCAGTTTTCTTTTTAAATGAGCTTATCAAGCGCAAACTTTTCGTTTCATTTTTAAATAAGTGCCACAGTTCTTGAGATATCTTTGATCAAAGATGTACTGAAAACGATGAACATTTTGGCTATTCTAATTTGTTTCCAACTATAATAGATCCCGAGATATCTTTGATCAAATGTTAAGATTTTTTTTTAAACATTTGGAGTGCTATTCTATTACAGGTAAAACGGGGGAGGGGGTTGATAGAGCTTTGCAAGTGTAAACTTTTGGCTATTTTCGTTTTTTTAATAAGTTTCATAGTTCCCAAGATATCTTTAATCATAGGTACAGCCATATTTTTTATTTCTGTTGCAGCTATCTATAAGCGGATTATGTAAATTTTGTTCAAGGGTTATTCTTTCGAAGAAATAAATTGGCAAGTTTGATGGAACTGCATGTAGAGCTAGTAGCATTTTTGATGGGCCATAACTTCCTACTGGTGATGGTTTTAAACGATGGAGATGGGGTGTGTAAACTGGTACATCTGACTGGCATTTTAAACAAAACTGACAAAATCAATCTATCATATAGCGAAAAAATGCCACAGTTTTGATGCAAACATCGAAGTCTTTTTTTTTTTAATGAGGAAACTTATGTATTAATTGAAGAGTATTCAAAAAGAAAATCTTGAATTTAGGAAACTCTTCAGGCATACCTCAGAGCTTTGAAAGATTCGTTTGAATATTATTTTCAGACAAAATTTAATTTAAATGCATTCTGAGTGTGTTCAGCATGAACAAAAACACCCAGCTTAAACTTAGAACATGACGTCCATACAGACTTCAAATCTCACAGCGAACAATGATTGGCACATACAAGATGAATTGAAGATCTCATTCTAGAAAGCAAAAATAATATTACTACTTTTCTCACCTACCTACCTTTGTAAAGTTGGGATTCTCCACCTCTCTCTATATAATACATAAGCTTAAATTGAGAACTAGACATTCATCTGCAATGATCATCAGGCCTGTTGGACTGTGATGCATTCCAGTTAAACTGTTTTCTGTAATGCATAATAAAAAATTTGAGTAACAAATAATGAAAGAATATGCATTTTTAATTGATTTCAATGTAATGGTTTAACTGAATGATCTATTTCATTATTCTTCTCACCAATAATATGTTGTAAAGCAAATGGTTCAATTTATTTAACTTTGAAAAACCTTTTCTATGGAAAAGTTTTTGCAATACTGTAGACACTGGCAGTCAAGAATAAACTGAGATACTATGATAAATTTCAGTTTTTAAAAATAATGTATATATGTTGTTAGGATATCTCTTTACATCCCATTACTAACTCCTACTGCTGCTCCTCAATACTATTAACTTGTAAGACACACAGTAAACCTAAAGGGCTCAGCTAGAGAAGTTGATTCTAAAAAGGGGTGTTTGAACCAAAAAATTTGGGAAATGCTCAAGCCCGAGCTACAAATGGCAATCACAAAGAGGTATACTGCCCACTCTGGAAAAATTGCTAAAATGTTTCTAATGTCAAGAAATGAATATTTTGATTCTAAATAACTACTACAACATTTACAAATATTTATTGACACATTACTAATAAAAATTAACACTGATAATAAAACATTTCTTAAAAGACTATCACAAAATATTTCTTTAATATGAAATTAATTTTATTAATAGAATACATTATACAAACACTTCACAGCCTGCATGAATAAATAGAAAAAATTACATAAAAATAATTCCATAAATATATTTGCAGTAAGTTATATTACAAAATGGAACATCTTTCCTACTTATTTCAGATATCTGTATAGAAAAAACCACATTTTGGTTAGCTACCTACCCAGTGAAGAACTTCGGACTTGCAATATTACAATTTCCTTACATTGATGAGATAGAGCTTATGTAACACAGTCTGAAAATTGCATTTTGTTATATATACATGAATTAGAACACATTCTGACACTGGAGTGCAAAGATAACATAGTAAAACTCCAGTTATCCGCTAAAATACAAAACCAACCTTATTAGACATTTTATTTTTGAATCTGCTCATAAAGAGTTGTTTAAATGGTATTTATTTATTTGATTTTACATGGTTATTTTACACTGTTTTCTTACATTCTTAACGGCAATAAGGGAAAAAGCATTTTAAAAAACAGGGTAATGCATTCAAGTAACAAATCTAATGACTGGTAAAATAAATGGTCATAATACCCAAAGGCTTAAGAGGCTGTTGATAAAAATATGAGATCCATAAATCTGAGATTGATGATGTTATGACAGAATTGTTGAAAATGATGTAACAATAAAATTTATCCTTCAATGGCTGTAAATTGTGATTTAAGAATATTCTGTCAAAGAGGTATATTCAATTAACACTTTAACTAATTTATATGATTATTGACAATGACCTCAGTTTTCAATTATGCTATTATAACTCTCTCTTCCATCTCAATTTTTTTTAAAATAACTTATGCTATGAAACTATTTTAAGACTATATTCTCATATTTAAAAAAAAAAGTAACCCATGAAAATTTTAGAAAATATTACAAAATTCAAATATTTCTCCTTTTTCAAAATGATAATTGTTGCTAGTCATAAAACAATTTTTACCATTAAATAAAATTTGAACATTCTGAATGCAGATCAAAATATGAGAAAAGCAGACTTGCAAAATTTCTCTAGCAACTTAAAGAAGGTTAAAAACTTCTTTAGTTATGGATAAAATATAACGCTGTATAAAATAACACTTTTTGTAATATGTTGCAAAATCTAAATAAAATCACTTTTTAAACCATTAACTTTATTGCTGCATTTCTTTCTTGCATGTAAAATGGTATGAATATAAAAATATTAAAGAGTACATTATTGTGTTTAAAAAGTTAAAAAAAATATGTATAAAGAGAATTGCAATCTAAATGTTGCAACAAAATTTTTCTGTTATCATTAGATTTTATTTCAGAAGCATACAATACACAACTAGACCCACACATTTTGCAATCAACATATATCCACATTGCCATTAATAAAAAGACATCCACTGTTATGGTTATGTGAATGTGGTAACGTCAGAATTACGAAAGCAGACATTTTGAATGCAAATGAAATTTAAATTATTCACATTTTTAAAAAATTTCTCAACACATATCAAGATAACAAAATAATTTATTTGCCCTGTTTTAAATGTTCTTTTTATATAGAACTGTAAATACAAATAACTAATCTAGAATTACAGCTAGCAATCATCTTGATGGTTGCTCTTCTCTGTTTAGAAAGATGGTAATTTGGCTTGGTGTAGTAGCGTCTTTATGCAAGTTGTGTGTGTTGTCTTTTTATTTTCAATCCATATGTTATTCAACAGCTGGTTGGAACTGATCTGAGGCTTAACAAATTGGTAATGCCCCAAACAGGTTTCATGTTCCTTATCTGAAAGTTTTAGTATGTTCTTCACCTTGTTTTGCATTGCAACTTCATTTAGCTTGAAACAATTCGAAACCTCTGCTCACTTTTTACTTCCTTGTACGAAGTAAAGGAAGTATTGTAATCTCGAAAAATTCCGGGTATCATATTTCAACGAAAATATCCATTTTGACGGCTATTGAATGCAATTTAATGATGTGTTTGCACAACATCTGTATGTAAGGTCAGAATAAAAGACTTTTTCCCCAAATGAATTATAAAACTGTTTTAAAATGGATTCAGAAGAGTTTTTTATTTTGTGGCGTCTGTAGATACGTACATACATATCTCGCATAGCTCAAAAACAAGTAGCCTCAGAATGTTAAAATTTTGTATACGGGACTGCTATAACATGTAGTTGTGCATCTCCTTTTTTGGTTGCAATCAGCCGCACAAAAAGTGTATAAATACCACTCTGTTACTCAGCTCTGTGAGCTCTTTATTATATGTTGGTAAACTGTACATTTTTTGCTTTAAAAATGATTGAATTATGTTGTTCTTAACTTCTGGTTATGTTTTTTTTTGTCTTTATTGTATCTGCACGTGACAGATGTAGACTTATCAACAATTTTAAAGTTGTTTTAAGTGTGGTTAAGTTTTCTTACCATAGCAGCCATATTTATTTACATTTGAAACTTGGCAGAATCAAAGACACATATACGTACACAGACAAATTATTGATTTCAGAAACAATTTATGAATTAAAACTAAAGAAAGGATACAAGGAAATTTTGAATAAACATCAATAAAAAACTTTAACAAGCAAACAAAAACAAATAAAAATATAAACAAAAGTTAACTAAATAAAAGGCTTTATCGGATTTTAATGAAAGTTTCCCACTACAGCAAATATCTGCATAAATAGTTCGCACTGGCATGTTTAATCATATTTTGTCAACCGAGTTTTGGCACTTGAAAGAGACTTGCTTTAGAACACTGTGTTTTGAAATTCGTAAAAAAATATTATTACCATTAAGTACAAGGTGTCTGAAATAGAACTATGATACTATCAGGTTACAATAGAAGAGAAACACGCCAATGTGACAATCAAATTCGCTGAAACAACCTTGTATTTGGCGTACATTCACTAAAAACACTCAATCGATTTCGAGGGCAGCTACAGGTCCCTCCTCATCAGAACAAAATATCTAGAAAGGGAAAGAACGCTGAAAGACGCTTTTCTGTTAGAAAAAGTCAGCTACAGAATGCCACCAAATCATGTGTACAACTTTAGGTATTATCATACAACTTTGTGAAGGTTTGGTACCAAAAGTTCAAAAACAAGGACTATGACATTCAATAAGCAGAGTGCTATGGCCGGCCTACTTATGTTGATGATGCCCACCTACAATAACTTGTGGAAGGAGATCAGTATGCACTCAAGAGCTTGCTAAGGAGTCAGACATTAGTGTCATGTCCATTAGTCGCACTATTGCATCACATAAACTTGATGCACAAGTTCAATAGCTCAGTGCCGCATGAGCTGATTCAAGCAGATAAGGATAGACATGTTCGGGCCACTCTATTGAAATCTGCTTGAATATCAACACAAGGATAAAATTCTACACCGGATAGTCACAATTAACTTCAACAACACAGGCCAAAAAGGGGATGGTATGAGACCGTCAGCAGCATCGCAAAGCGTAATTTGACTAACAAAAAGATCATGCTTTGTATCTGGTGGGATTACTATGGTATGATCTGGGTCGGTGCTGCTATCAAGGAAAAACGTTGAACTGAGTCCTGATGCAAAAAGGTAATGTTTCTGCAAGACCACATGTGTCTGCTTTAACCAACTGGACTCAGTATGGACTTACCACATCCACCATACAGCCCTGACATCATTCTTTCGCACTTCTACTTTTCATGCATACAGCTACATCTTGCTAGTGCTATTTTCCATTCTGCACAAGAGTCCAAAATGAGGTTGCTCTCTTTTTAGACTTGCAGCCACTAAGTTTTTGGGCCAAATGCTTTGAAAAACTACCAAAATGTTGGCAGAAACTCATAGATTTGGGTGGTGATTACTACCTGCACTAAAGGCACTATTTTCATTTTTTTCCCTAACTTAAGAACATTTTTTGGTGGAAAAGTTTCATTACAAGCAGATATTTTAGATTACGTACAGGAATAGATTAAAAATCCTTTTTTCATAAAAAATTATGTTTGTTTCTTAAACACGCAATTGAATCTAAAAAATGGTGAAAAAAATTTTCAATGAAAATAGTATTGCAAATTGTATCTATATAAAAAATAATCAAATACCGATGAAACATCGCGAAACTTTCATTCAAATAATAAAATCAGTAAACAAAATCTTAAAACTTATATTGTTTGCTAAACGATAGACTGAAATTCTTTAATATTTTCTAAACTACCTATTTAAGAAACATATCTGATTAAAAGTTTTGTTTTCTTTCCTTGGAGCAACTATTAGTTTTGAACATGTTTTTATAATAAATATTTATATTTATTATGAATGAGCAGTATCAAACTGAAAACAAGAAAAAGATATTTTCACATGAGGTTGAAGGTATTCAGAATTCTATATAATGTATTGGTCTTCTCTGGCTTCCCCTCACTTCATATTAACCCTCACTTCATATTAAACCTCAGAATCAAATATTTGATCAATTATTTCATTCTGTAAGATAGGTTTTGAATTTTTTAAACGCTTATACCTTTCCATTAATAGAGTTTTTGCAAAATTATAAAGTGCTATATCTAGCTTATTCAAATCTTGGATCTTTTTCAGATCTTCAGTACTTATCTCGCTCATCGTCATACTACTTCGTGTCTCATTCAGTTGCTGAAATGGTTGCAAAAACCTTAAGTGAAATGTATTTTCAAACAAATACTGCGAAATTTTTTGATACTCACAGAGACCAAAAAATGCCATTCGCTGTAAATTCTGTTTGGCACTGGCAAGCATAATGATCTCTCGTTGCCTTTGGGTCATTACAGAGTGGTTGTAACAACCTACTAGTGTCAAATCACTCAACATTCTGGTCTGACGGTTCATTGCTAAGTTTGATTTACAATTCATAAATTCCTGTAATGTTACATCACTCCAGTCTTTTCCATCAAAACATGGTGGTAACTCTTCTTTTGTCGGAGTTCGACCACCGCACAAATGACGAGCTGTCTTCCAAGTGGCTCCCCTCTGCACATGCCTGTATTCGCTGAGGAAACGAGAAACTGGCTCTCGTAATAATGTGATATAAAAGTACCTAGAATATAAAAAATGCAATATTAAACTAATCCATCATTAATTTAAGCACATCAGTCAAGAATTTATTTACAGTTAACATTGATTTTACTGGACTTAGGGTTTAATTTCTAGAATAAAATTGAGCTCCAATAGAAAACAATAAGACAGCTTGAGTTACAAAATTCTGTAAGTTATATAGAATATTTTAACTCAAGTACAACAAAATTTGATGCAGGGTACACGAAAAGTCCTAAAAATTTCAGATATTCATATAAAATAAGTTGCTCTCTGTGTGATTTGCACCAAATTTCCTGTAATTAACTGGAATTTTTTCAGGACAAAATTCATTAAGTTAAAATTGTCACTAATAGATGGAACTGCAGATTGGAAGCATAGGCATGTAAACTTTACGTTGCTCACTTGCAAAGTTTCAATTTTAAGAACTGGTTTATGTTTACGGCCTTTAATGATAACTAACTAAAAATCGAGTTTGGTATTACTGACACAATTGTTTTACCTCTATGGAGTTGGTTTGATTTATTTGATTACGACAAAGCACACTAAGGCTGAAAGTGGTTCACATGCACCTTACACATAGTACTTGAATGGAGAATTAGCTGTTCTAGCTTTATGATAGTTTCATATATAGAAGCAGATAAGGGCCAATAACTGTGACAGTGCCGAAAAATCTGCAGCATGCCCAAGATTACAGTAGCAGGCTATTGATGGCTGATTCTCATGTACACTGAGTGTCAGTAAGAATAGAAACTTTAGAAACACAATCAACAAGTGGTTTTAGCAGAGAAACAGGAAGAACAAATCTATCAAATTTATGAGCTGAGAATCTTGAATGGTGTGCTGCAATTTTATCACTGCAAATAAGTAATATCCATATAAGTGAGAGGAATTCACTACATGGGCAGTGAAAACAATTCCTGATACTTACAAAATGATTTGTTAATTCCTTGCCAAGATGAAGCACATTTTGCTGTGTGGAAGTGTTAACAAACACAGCTGAAAAATATGAACAAAGGATAATATCTATGCATCCACAATAAAGAAATTATACTTGTTACAAGTCATGGCATTCATGATAATTGGCTTTTTTTTTTTGCAAAAGAAGTAATTGCAATTGTACTATGTTTTTAAAAGTCAAAATTATCGTCTGTGGCTTGAAAGTTTTGTTTTTATTCAAAACGGCGAATTTAACAAAGCAGTGGTTCGAAGGCTACATTGACGCTCTTTCCGAAGAGAAATATGCATACTTCGTTATCCAAAAACGAATGTGAGAGTCATGGTTTTGTGATATCTAAAGCGTCGATAGGTAATATCATCAACAAGAAAGGAAAAAAACGTCAAATTGGAGCCTCAAGTGGGACAAAAATTCCAAACAAGTATCCAAGCAAAAAACAGACATCTTCGACTATTGCAAAGGTACGTCGTTTAATGTTAAAAGAAAACCCCCTAGTCAAAGGACAGTTGCAAAATCATTAAAATGCTCGGTGTCCACTGTAAACAAAATGATAAACGTTGATTTAAACCTTAAGAAAGCAAAAAAACGCAATGTGCATCATCTTCTTCCAAAGCGTATCGCTCGACGCAGGACACGCTGCAGAATTCTATATGAGAAACACTTATCCAAAGAAAATTGGAAAACAATTGTCATGATAGATGAAGCATGGGTGTATTTAAATGATTGTAACAAAAAAAGAGCCATTTATTATCATAAAAGGGGAGAAAAAATTTAAGTACATGGTTCAAAGAATCGAAAGAAAGTTTTTCTAAGGGATTCATGATTGTTGCTGGTTTTTCTTATAATGGCAAGTTAAAAATAAAGAGAGTGCAAAAAAATGTCAAGATTAACTCCAAATACTATCAGGAACATATTTTATCGCCAATTTTTCTGAATGAAATACCATCGCTTTACCCACAGTGCCATCCATCAGTGAGACTCCATAGGGACAAAGTTAGCAGTTACACATCAAAATCCACTGTAAATTTCCTGAAAGAAATGGAACAAAAAACTGGTATCAAGGTCATACCCTTCACTGATATCCCTACTAAATCTCCCGATGTGTCACCTATGGATTTTTGCGCTTTCGGACTTTTAAAAACTGCATTATCCAAACGTTGTCCCAAAACCTTAACAGGACTCTGGAAAGCTGTTCGGGAGGAATGGGTTAGAATACCTCTTCTGACACTTCCAAAGGCATTATTATCCCGGAAATTGCGGTGTCGAAAGATAGTTCAGAATAAGGGATGTCAAATAGAACATTTAAAACACAAGAATTTTATGTAATTTAATTTTGTGAATACAATATACATCATCTAAAAAATGTGCTAACAGCCTGTACTACAGAAGAATATGATACCACATTTGTCGGACTGAATACACAAGATGTCGCACCCCTTCATGTAGGAAATCCAGTGATGCATTTTTACAGAATAGCACTTGGTTCTGAGAAATTGATTAGTTGCTTATGTTATGCTGCCTTGCCTCTTTAGTTAAGTGACTTGATAGTTGTAGATTTTTGGTTGTTGGGTATCTAATCCTTGTTTACCAGCAATCTGTAATCCCTAACACAATTAAAAGATGCTATACACAGTGAAGTTATTTCCTCAATGCACATATGCTCAAAGTAAAAGTGAATGGTGTAATTAAGTCTTACTGCCTAAGAATCATTACGGTCAACAGTCACACTATTCATTCAGATCTAGCTGATGAAGCAGACTGGCAACCTAAGAAAGTTCCGATTTTAACAATGTTTTAATGTGGTTTATCATGTTGTTTTAAAATAAAGAATAATAATACATATATAATTATTTAAATTGATGTTTACTAACACTGTTTACACTAAATGCACTAAAAAACCAATATACATATATCTTAGTTATCTCAATACTGAAGGTGAAATGGAATTTTAAAACAGCAAAAATGACAGAATAGAAATGACACATGTAATAACAATTAATTACACTAAATTAATTTAAATAGCTCTTTGACAATTTTGATTTAAAATATATCATTGTTAGCATGCCCACAAATTAATTTAACTGCCATGAGAGCTAAAGATTACTTTTCACATTTTAGTGTATTTAACTTTAAAAACCTTGCAACTATACAGTACATGTTTTATTATATAATTTTTAATCTAAAGAAATAAAATCACTGCTTCTTAAAACTGTAAAATTATTCATTCTAATCAGCATCCCAATGAAATAAGTCTTAAAATAATGAAATAAATTTTAAGGCCCTCAACATTATCCTGCAAGATTATATTCATCATGGAAATTTCTTTATTTAAAAACCAGCCCTTCCAGCTTGACCTTCTTCCAAATGGCCAAGTGGCTAAGACTACTGAATACTGATAGTTTGATCTGGTTTGAGTTTGATCCCAGGTGAACAACCTCACTGCATGGTTGGTTTTACCCATGTGTAACAACATGAATACAAGACAGTTTTCCTCAGAAATTCCTTCATGAAGGCACTCCTTCTCTTAGGCCCTAGTGACTTCACCGTATTCAAATAATCCAACCTAACTTTTATTTAAAAAACAATCTTATCATTATTAAAAGAGTGCAGTAACTAAGAATGACATATTATCCCCGACTGCTTGATTAAAAAACTCACCTAAGTTATAAGCCACAAACAGCTAAAAACATTTTTTGAAACAATTTGTTAATTATTTTAGAGATTCTACAGAAAGCTCATATGGAGAATGCTCTTTTATGTCATCCATAAAAGCTATGTTGATGTAGTAGCATAATTTGGGAATTAAACATAAAAGAAATTTTTGGTCATTACAAGATTCTGTAAAGATCTCAACAGTGGCTCTGTCCTAAAAAAAAAAAAAAAAAAAACCCACTAAATAAATAATTGTAGATATTGCAAGTGTAAGTAAATTTTTAAAAAAAAAAAAAAAAAAAAAAAAACCCACTAAATAAATAATTGTAGATATTGCAAGTGTAAGTAAATTTTAAATAATTTTTATTTATAGTATATTAAGATATACGAGTATAAATACTGTCCTATTAGCTACTAAATCAGAAAATGCTTTAAGGAGGATTCACACAGGAGCTTTAGGTTACAAGTGATATAAGCTGAATTTCACTGCAATGCCACATCACAGAGAGAACTTTAAGGTTTTTATTTAAATGTTCAACAAGAACCAACTGGTGACAAAGAAGGAAACACAAACTGATATTTGGGTGATGATTTTACTGCATATTTGTGCATGCATGATTTTACGTTTCCCGACTCCTGAGCAGAGTATCGTGTGAATGCACTCAGAGGGAACATTTGCATGATGTAATTATTATCATAGTCCTAAGGCATAAAAATTATTAATGTGATTCACACCTGTGGTACAGGGTGAACATTTAGACAAAACCCTCTTGTAGTTTTGTGATATAGCAAGGTCTGGTTACCTAGCAACATAGGTTCATGCCACCTTGTGATCATAAAGCCCTCATGATAATGTTCCTTTACTGCCAAGCATTTTGTAACTACTTAAAACAGAGCTTGTTGTATTTTGGAAGAAACATTTCTTCTAGAACAGAAGAAGAAAATGGAACAGAAGGAAAGAAAAAATAACAATGCATCTATGGGACTGTCAAATGAGATAAATTTATTAATAACTGTTTAAAGTATTTGAATAAATGATGATTTAGTGTTTTCTGACTATCCCCACCCTTGTGAAAAATATTCACAAGACAACATGCTATGTCACTAAAATAGGCAACCCATGACGCTGTCCAAATACATTTATATGTTAACTCATGAGAGCAACTGCACTTGCCTCATCACGCCACCTAACAAAAAGACATGCATGTTGTGCACATGCCAATAACTGATCACATAGCAACATCAAGAATCCCAGTACAAAAATTAGGATTTGTTATAAAACTTGTATCAGCATGTAAGATTTAACATCATCTGCAAAGTTGGAAATATTGCAAAATTTCCAATGCTGGCTTATGGCTGACTGTACAGTGCAAATATATGAGGTTGCAATGGTGCATTAAATTTTGGATATGAACAAATGAATTGCAAGGCCTTTTCAAACAACTCTTCATTCTGCCCGTAACACCATAAAGCTCATGTCTGAGTGTGGCATACTAAAATGACAGAAAGCATAACCCTTGTATTATACATCACATTACCTGAAATGAGCGTTTAGGGGCTATTAAATTTTATCCCATATCTGCCTAATATGCATTGTCAGCATATTCAACAGCCCCCACTGAAGTTTTGGAACTTACAGTCTCCTTCAAGGCTTGTCTGTTGACAAGTTTAACCCTTTTAGTACCGAACGACAATAAATCGTCGTTCGGTGCACTCGCCAAAAATAACAACGACGATATATCGTTGCGCCTTTGTTGGGGCCTTATTGTACTCATCACAAGAGGTCTGTGTTTCAAAATAACTTTATAAAATGAGTGAAAATGCACTTTAGCCCACTGCTTGGCGATGTTTTGAAAATCGCCAATTCGACGCGTTTCTGCGAAACGTCTTTGCAATTGCAACCTTCCCGACACGCTCCGCGAAAACCTATTGTAAACAAAACATAGAATTCTAAAGCATAAATTAGGGTTGGAATGCGCTTTAGCCCACTGCTTGGCGGTGATTGTTTTTGAATGAGCAATAAACGCGCCAACATGGGTAACTCCGTATATCCGCCAACCTTATTTTGCTGATTTGTGTACGTTGCCTACATTGTGCAATTCGCTGAAGTTTTTTTTAAGTTTAAAAGGAACGCTGTGCACATGGCATTTTCTTGTAATTTATTTTCGTTATTTTAGCTTATTTTGTTCATTTGTGTACGTTGCCTACATTGTGCAATTCGCAGATTTTTTTTTAAGTCAAAACGGAAAAGTGTGTACATGGTATCGTTTGTGATTTTAATGCCCTTTTAAAAAAAATTCCTTCTTTCTTCGACGTCATTTTGGTTACGTTTTCGCGGAGCGTGTCGGGAAGGTTATGTAACGGCATAAAATGTGTAAGTATTACAACATAAAACGTAAATAATTAATTTAAACCTAACTGACAAATATTTTAATGATCATAAAGTTCGTTTTGCATATTATTTTATTATCTTTTTGTGGCAACAGTTTCCATACTAAAATATGCCTTAGAATTCTATGTTTTGTTTACAATAGGTTTTCGCGGAGCGTGTCGGAAGGTTGCAACTGCAAAGACGTTTCGCAGAAATGTGCCGAATTGGTGATTTTCAAAACATCGCCAAGCAGTGGGCTAAAGCGCATTTTCACCTAAAATATCCAACTATAAAATGTTAAAATGGTTCATATTTGATGCAACACAAGTGAAAAAATGGTTATTAGATTTAACTTTTTGTTATATTTTATGCTGATTAGTGCCGCGTGTCTGTATATGTTAGAGCGATAAGATAGAAACGGGACCCGGGATAGTTTCTCTGGACCGTAATCGCAATCTTTATGATAGTTATCGGAGTATTCAAGTGGCATGCGTGCATCGACTGCATTATTTTATAACCACAAAAAGAACTTTTTTAAGCTAGACTGCAGATTACGGGCCAGTCGCCAAATGAAGCGAAATTGTGCCAAATCTAGTAACCCCTTGGCGTCATGAAAATCGTTAGGGTTTAAGGTTAGAGTTTATAATATTTAAGTGGGCTTTTTGAATATTTGTCATTTCACTGTGCTTCTAGTAGACTGTCTGAGCAAAATGGCTGGCGTCGAAAGAGTTGAATGTGTGGATTTCACTTATTTAATTCGGTTGCAAGATAAGGGCGAAAGATGTGCAACAGAATGGTGCATGAATTATGGTTTGATTGCAAATATGTACGAATGTCCTAAGTATAATAATAGTATGTAATTAGTTGAAAGGAAAGATGCGACAGATTTGTGTGAATGGAACTATGTGTTCATTATATGTGGTTAAGCACGTGGTTGAAATGAGAGCTCCATTTTGAATTTTATCTCCACTGAATTATTACATTTTAGTGTAGATATAAACAAATGGGAGTTTCTACTATTTATTATAAATTTCCCTTGCACTTCCAATAAAGTAATAAATGTACATGTACATTCACTCACCTCTCTCAGCATCACAGCTAAATCCATAGCGACTTGGTATTTAGCGAAATATACGTACGAAAATAGCAAACACTCAACAGAAAAACACCGCATTCAAAGAATACAACGACAACTGAAATAACTACTTAAATTAACACTAAAGAATTTCGAATAAACCGCTACGTCATCTCACATTACCAATAAAACTGTTCTTTATAAAATAGGAAATACGCATGCGCGAAAACTACATGTTTCCGTAGCTTCAAAATACCCAGTCAGCCATGTTCGCGGATATACGGAGTTACCCATGTTGGCACGTTTATTGCTCATTCAAAAACAATCGCCGCCAAGCAGTGGGCTAAAGCGCATTTGAGCCCCTTTTTCTTCTGCAGTTTTTTTTAAGTACTAGCTTATATATGAATCAATGCTTTCCGATCATTTACTGCTTATTACAATTTCTTAAATTTCGTGCTAAAACGTCTTACTTTCATTTTGGTTAGGTTATTCAATTATGGCAAAGCACACAAGGGCTATCTGCCTAAGGGAAGGGATGTCTTCGTGGAGGACTTTCTAAGGGAAACTAGCTCGTATATTATGAAAAGTTTTAATATTGTTGATGCTATAAAATACATAGATATTAATTTTCAAATACTTTATCATTGTTTTACTAAACTTCTGTTTTAGATATTTCTGCATGTTTAAAAGATTTATTCAAATTCGTAACCATCTAACATGGCGATATGATGGGTTAGTGATTTCTTAAAACGTGCGAAAATAACAGATTTGGCGACTTTTCGAAAATGTGCCAAACTGGCCCGTAACATGCAGTTTTACCAAGATGGATTATGACTTGTGGACAATATGTTTGCTAAGCTTGCTACGAGCGATGATTTTTGAGCTATGAACAATTTCAGAAAATAGTACTGGTTTGAAAGCCTGAAGAATGAAAAATGACGAGAGATGAAAACAGAAAATGTGACTTCAAGTAGTACAGCAATTTTATTGTGTGTGTGTGTGTGCATGTGGGGAGGGGACTGCAAGGCAGTAGGCATGATAAATTGTGCGATTTTACAATTCGGATCTATATTATTAATTTTGGAAAAATTTGCGCGACTGCTACGAATTTACATTAATATTTTCTTTTAAAAAATTATTAAAACAACTAGCTCATAATTGGAAAAGTACTATATACTTTCTAAACAGTCAAATTCTACTTATGCTATTAACACCATTATTTAGATTCAAAGTTTCCATTCTAGATAGCACTTGGTTATATTATACATTCATAATTAATTTTTTTCATTAAGTAGCACATACTTTTATTGAGAGGAATTATTCGGCTTTGAAAGTGTCTGTTAAGACTGAAAGCAGCTGGGCTACTTTGTGCAACTTCGGAAAATTATTTTTATAGAATCTCAAAAGTCTAACAAACATAAGGGATAATAAATTCAAAGTTCTTGTTTAAATTCTGGAATACAATTATTTGCATAAATTGCATTAAGTCTGTTAATGTTTTCATAAGCTAACAACTAAAATGGAAACTAACAAATAAAAGGGAAAATTCTAAAATTCAAAGATATATTCAACATTTGTGGAAAAACTCCATATTTTTAAATCTTTAAAAAAAAAAAAATTAGCATTAGAATAAAATTACAATCCAAACTATAAATAAGCGAAAGGGACATTAAAGGAGAGGATTTACATTTTAATGAATACACGTTGCGATATTCAAAGGTTTTAAAGAACTCACAAAATGGAAAAACAAACAGATGGGAAAGTTATAGGGTTGAAAGGAAAGGTAAAATTTAAGAGGTATAAAGGACCGTAATAAACCCTTACAATACGCTAATTTTTATTGTTCTAGTTCTTTATTTCAACTTTATATGGTACACAAGTTTACATCATACCTTCGTTTGGAAGATTCTTTTTCTGTCTGATCCATAGCACTGTCAACGCAATTAGTCAGTTCTGTCCAATCTGCATGAAGACCACATTTCCAACCAGTAGAGTATCTGCTAAATAACCACAATTTGTCTTCCGAATGTGGCCGGGAACATTTACACTTCTTACGACCTTTTTTACATGAGCATGGTTGTTCAAGTTCTAGATTCTTTACAAGATGGCGACCAAATGCAGTGCCTCCAGTCTTCTGAATATGCAAAAATACAATAACGTCGTTTCCTTCTATATCAAATTCAAAGTTTGGTTCTTTCAACATGTCTTCAAAAGACAATTTACTTTTATCAAATTTATCGGAACTTGTAATAAGAGGATGGGAGAGAAATGACAGTGGCTTTCCCATATTATCAACGACATGCTTCAAATTTAATGAATTCCAACTTCTGGAACTTAAGTGAGAATATGTCCAACTTTTAAATGGGCAGGCTAACTCTGTACACACATATTCCAGTGAAATAATACCAACTACAGTCACAATAATGCAAGCTACAAGAACGTATTTATAGCGACAATAATTTCTTAATACGTCCATGTTTACATAAATTTTGATTTTTAAATAAACAAAGAAACATGTTCTCACTCAAAACTTCACCTAAGTTTACCAAACTTATACCTTACTTCAAAACTAGAAGCGCTGTTTAGGTAAATACTATTGCCAGATAAAAAAAAAGGTATTTGAATTAAAACATCCAATGTTCGCAAGACATGATTAAACATTATTTTCTATGTGTATTTATATAAAGATATTATATAATTATATAAAAATTTATTATTAAAATATTCTTATAATAAGAAATAAGATATAAACTTTCTGCTCTGACCTTCACATTACTAATTTTAAATTTAAATATTTGTTGTTTAATATCTGAATAATGACTTTTCTTATGTTTATTAAATTTATAATATATCATGTTTGTAAGTAGTTGTGGGTTTAATCAACACTTTCTGGATAGTTACTTTCGAGACGGTGTTGATTTAATACACTTATTTGCAACAATTAGTTTAAGATTCAGAAAATCTTGAGTAGGCACGAACATTTTGAAATTATTCAACTTTTGCATTATCCACTTCGCATTTTTTAACGTCACGACGATTTTTTTTTTTTTTTTTTTTTTTTGTTTTTTTTTTTTTTTTTTTTTTTTTATTTGCGCGTTTAAGAATTCAATGAAAGGTGTTTCTTTAGTATTTCTATTTGGCAACCATGGACGCAACAGACCTGCGTAAAGTAAACAAATACTTAAAATGCAGACGATAACTATTGACAGTAAACATTCTAAGAGCATTTTATTAGACACGTTATTCTTTGGAGTAAGAATTAAAAGCTAATACATGTTATTTATTCTTGTGTGTTAATGTTTAGGAAATGTATTCAACTTTAGAAATGTTTGGCAAACGAGAAAATGAAACAGAAGTAAAAAAATTTATATCACCGCTGAGGTAGGTGCGCAGTAAATATTTCAAGTTTGGCATATAATGCGACTAAAAAAATATGTTTTATTTATTTGTGTCACTCTTACCAGAACGCCTGTTCAGTGGACAGTTTATTTTCAGCTAAGTAAAAATCTGCTGAAGGAATCTTTAGAAGCAATATTTCTCTTTGGTAGCACATTTTAACGAAACATGAAGTTATTTTAACGGTTGGAATGCGCTTTAGCCCACTGCTTGGCGGCGATTGTTTTTGAATGAGCAATAAACGCGCTAACATGGGTAACTCCGTATAACATGTGTACGTTGCCTACATTGTGCAATTCGCTGAAGTTTTTTTTTTAAGTTTAAAAGGAGCGCTGTGCACATGGCATTTTCTTGTAATTTATTTTCGTTATTTTAGCTTATTTTGTTCTTTTGTGTACGTTGCCTACATTGTGCAATTCGCAGATGTTTTTTTCAAGTTAAAACGGAACGGTGTGTACATGGTATCGTTTGTAATTTTAATGCCTTTTAAAAAAAAAATTCCTTCTTTCTTGGATGCCATTTTGGTTACGTTTTCGCGGAGCGTGTCGGGAAGGTTATGTAACGGCATAAAATGTGTAAGTATTACAACATAAAATGTAAATAATTAATTTAAACCTAACTGACAAATATTTTAATGATCATAATGTTCGTTTTGCATATTATTTTATTATCTTTTTGTGGAAACAGTTTCCATTCTAATTTATGCTTTAGAATTCTATGTTTTGTTTACAATAGGTTTTCGCGGAACGTGTCGGGAAGGTTGCAATTGCAAAGACGTTTCTCAGAAACGCGCCGAATTGGCGATTTTCAAAACATCGCTAAGCAGTGGGCTAAAGCGCATTTTGAATTATGCCTTCTACGTCACTTAGGACTTAATTTTGAAAATTAGGGATCGCAGAGCCCTATGGAAGACTATCAGTAAAGAAGAACAAGAATAAATAAATAAATAAAAAAAAAATATGAAAGGTTTCAGATTTTAGATTACGTCCAAAGGGGCGTTTATTTAACATTTTGTGTGTTACCTTTATTTGTTAAATACCATGTTCTTCGCACTTAAACCATAAAATTCAGTTCAACAGCAATATCGCAAAATAATTTTAAATTCTGCATATCTTTAGAAATTTCGGTACACGGTCTCACGCGCTGGAGACAAAAATGTTTTTCTGTACAACGTTGGTATTGCTGGCTTTGAAATCTTTGAGTTTGTTAATGAAAAATTCGTTAAAGTTTTAGAGAATATTGTTACGAATTTCACATTTATTTGGCTATTTATTTAGAACTGTAATTAGAATTCCTTTTTATTTTCCCGTGCAACGCACGCAGACGATTTTTGAAGAGAAAGCTACGTCAAAAAAAAAAAAATAAAAACATGCATACATTTATGCAGATTTTTCATTTTTTAAAATTTAATGCAGAGCGATAACATTTAGTGGCAACAATTTGAAAAGTGATACGCCGTTTTTGTGTTTCTGACGCAAAATCGCAAAACGAAAGTAATAGTCCTTCGGGACTAAATCCCTTTGGACTAAAAATTACAAATGTAATAAAATCATAAATGATTGAAAAATTAAATAAGTTATATGTATCTAAAATAAAAATGAAAAAATCATTTGCAAAATGTTAAAGAAATTTTTAAATCGCTGTTATATTTTAAAATAAAAATAGAAACATGAATTAGTAAAAAATGAGCACAACCACATCTGAGTCATCACGAATCTACGAGATTATTCGGTACTGTTCTGTTTTAGGGACCATAAAAAATTGCAGCAAAAATATATGTGCAAAAGCAGCAAATCAAGCAATTGCATTTGCATTCACCCATTTAATTGCATGCCAAATCTAGCGAACATGCCAATTTTAGAGAATATAAACTTGGATAGTTCTACATTTGTAAGTCGCCATCGAGATACTGGTTTAATTTTTGAATTCTTTTTTGATAACACTATAGATCTAATAATTTAGGAATTGCTCAATGATGAAAAATCTGCAACAGAATTTTTCCAAAGAAAAGGCCATCAATCATGTTAGAAAATTATGTTCGAATAACCACGAGATCGAATTATGTTACAGCAATAACTTAGCAGCATACTGGGGGTGCAGGAAAGAAACCTGTAAAGAGAAGAAAGGAAATGTATGTATCTTATACAGGTATTTATGTGCTTTAAAACTATATGTGTTATGTAGGATGTACATTGTATAGTATGCGTATAGATTTGGGCTCTAGTGTAGAATTGGGTGCCCTTTCGATTGGCGAAAATTTTTTTTCAGTTTTGGCGATGAAACCTCAT
Organism: Stegodyphus mimosarum; assembly: GCA_000611955.2. Classification (NCBI taxonomy): domain Eukaryota; kingdom Metazoa; phylum Arthropoda; class Arachnida; order Araneae; family Eresidae; genus Stegodyphus; species Stegodyphus mimosarum. The sequence continues at coordinate 620,980 of KK122473.1, read as the reverse complement.
TTTTGGTTACTATGAGAGTTTTAACATGTTTTTACCTTCTTGATTTATTTAATTAAAAATAAATCGATGTGCACATGGACAAAGTAAAGACAACGTGCAATGACTAGTTTGTGCAATTCTCTGATGTTTTTTTAAGTGAAAATAGGTCGATGTGTACATGGACATGGAGTTTGTGAAATTCTGCGACTTCTTGTTTTGGTTTTGTGTAGCAGCCATCTTGAAATTGTGTCTTATTGGTACCGATCTTGACGTCAAAACAATCGCCAAAAAACAAGGGGCACCCAATTGTAAACTTTTACCTAGATTTGTATGTGCATCATAATTTAACATTGTATTTATGCATGTGTATTTTATTTAATTTAATGCCTTTTTGTCATATTTTACATTGGTATTTATGTGACAGATAATTATGCATACTGTATATAATGTGCACTGCGTAGCACACATATAGATTTTTATATGCATCATAACATGTGGATTAAATACATGTGTATCTGTGTTAGCCATCAGGTATCCCCATCCTCTGTAACTTGTTCATAGTTGAAAAAGATGTAGGTTTTTAAGTTGCATTTAGTAAACTTAAAATTTTAAGAACCTAAAGAAAGAAAAAGGCCATTCATCTGAATTCTAAAATTAAGTAAAGTTCCATTTTCGTATGGATTAATTTTAATTATTTTTGTTTTGAAATATCAATATCAATTCTTTATTTGTCCTTTTATAAAAAAAATTAATTAGAAAATGAGAGCTGTTCATAAATTCCCAATGCTGAGCACAAAAACACCACATACATCATTTATAAGTGTAAAAATAATTATTATTTTGCATTATGGTTTTGAACTTAATTTTGTTGAATTATTTAAGTTTATTATTTTGTTGAATTATTTAAGTTTATTATTTTGCAAGGTTTGCAGTTTACAAGGCACACAGCAATTTCAATTCTCTCTCTTTTTTTAATAATAAATATTGCAACTGAATTAATGCAGCTTACATTGCATATTTCAGGCTTTGATTTTGAACTTAATTTGTCCCTTGTTACAATTATTTAACTTTACTGTACATCTATATTGCAGTCAGGTGCAGATGGGAGTAATGGAGAAATTTCCTGGAGTGACAGTAGCCATAGTGGCACCTGATGCTGGTGAAAACAGATCAGACATGAAACAATTGTACACAAATAATAAACTCATTGGATAAAAGATTTTATGACACTCCCCCTCAATAATAATAATTATTATAAATGTACTAAACCCCACCATCATTAGGTTATAAAAATTCAAATTTTTTCAATCTAACTCTTTATTTCATAGCACAAAAGCAGGGAATTTTCATGTCTTGCCACCCTGATGATTTCATAATGATGTCTTGTCTTAAAGATGTTGGGAACTTTATGCAAATTTGCAACTATTTGCCAAGATTCCCTTTACATGGGCATCTTGGCATTTTGATCAAGGTTGTATTCTTCATGATATAAGCTGAACTTCATAGAGTTGCAGTGCACCCTTATGTCTTGGCAAACAACAAGCAATTTGCAAAAAAAGTGCTAAAATATTTTTGCATATTGGTTGCGCCAATCAGACCAACACCATATGCCCCTGATTGAAATCTTATCTTTGTGTTCAGGTGCCAGTGTAATACTTGAAATAGTCTTTCTTATACTTATCATAAAGGAGCTAATTAAAAATTAAACCTAAAAAATTTAAACTATGTATTTAAAACAAAATATGATATATTTGAACAACCTGTTCAAAACCAAAATGTCAAACAGGAGTGAGAGGGAAGCTTACTGTGAGAGGGAAGCTTCTTATACTTATCATAAAGGAGCTAATTAAAAATTAAACCTAAAAAATTTAAACTATGTATTTAAAACAAAATATGATATATTTGAACAACCTGTTCAAAACCAAAATGTCAAACTGGAGTGAGAGGGAAGCTTACTGTGATATTATTTTAACATAAATTAGCATCATGTGAAGACTTTTGTACTTACAGAATAAAGAAAAGTTAGATTCGTCAATTAGGTATAGTTTTTTTTTTTTTTTCACTGGCAAGCCTTGCAGTAAATGTTTCTGACAAGCAAAATGGCAACTATGTTCTATTTTATAAAACCAAGAAAATTTATATGCGTAAGTAAAACAATATAGTACCTGAATTTAGGTGCTAAATGAAGTGATTTGGTATAATTTACCAAAGAATAATACCAAAGAAATAATAATACTGTGAAAAATCAAGATAACTGATGGATTATTTGTAATAGCAGTATATTTTATTTTCCTGCTCATAATTTTATTACAGAAAGTGAACACATTTGAGAGAGTCATTTAACATTTCTTGGTTGATACATAAATATTATTGAGTTCATAAATGTTTTGATAAACTATAAAAAGTTTATAAAATGCAAAAATGTAATTAAATCAACATTTCATTCTTTTTCAAATCATTCAGTGATTTGGATATGTTTAAAAATTTAGTCATTATTAAACAATAAGGCAATTAAAAAATGAAAGATAATGAATGAATTGCTACCTTAAATCTCTTTGTTTAAATATTAAATTTTTATTTTAAACATTTCTAACTTTCATAAATTTGGAGTTCTAACTAGGAAAGAAAATAAAAATCTTTAAAGGAATTTGTAGAAACAATACATATTTATGGAATAGATTCAAATATAAAACTATACAAAAGTTAAAAAAAAAAAAAAAGACAACTAAATGTAGGAGAAAATAACATAAAATACAGTTCAACATAAGTATAATATTAAAAATATCTTAGTATAAATATACAAAAAAGTAGACGAAGAACATGTAGAATTATTATACATGATTATTAACAAGTTAGGCTGAAAATAAGGTAATATTTTCACAACAGAAACATTTTTAGTGTAGCTTTCCGAAGTTTTGGGCCATTAAATTACATGACTATATAATTTATTAACTCTGAGACTTGCTGAATATTGTCGTCACATAAAACATCTTCAATTTATCTTCCGTACAGCTTAGCCAATAACTAGCTTCCTTTGTGCTTCCTTTCAATATACAGTTTTAATCAACTAATAACTGCTTAGGAGCATTTAAAAAGCAATGAAATATTTCTTAACACAGTGAAGCCCCCAAGCTCTGAAAGCAACCAATATTTCTGAGAACAAAAGTAAATATCAGCACGAACATTACCTTCACAGAAAATTAAGATCATCTGGAACCAGGAATGGTCACCTTAGGGTTCAATGTCATTTAAACCCTTTATCTTTTTAATAATATACCTAATTGATATTATTTTAAATATATTTAATACTTGGTATGTAATAAATAACTTTCATGAATACTTCCACATTCAGGAAATTAATAAATGATCTTTGCATGCTAAAAATAATGTACTTCAATACAGAATCTTTATTTTTTTTAATACAAATTCAGATTGACAGTGCTGTAAAAATTTAGTCATTGCTACTTTTTTAATGATGTTGCTTCATTTCATATTATAAACTTATTTCGTTTTTAAAATTTCATTGATGAGGATTAATGTATTAGCAGCATACTCATTTCTTAAATGAGGAAAAAAAATTAAATTAAGAAACCCACTGATGAAATAAGATCTTTCATTTGTTTTCCTCATATGGCCAAGGAAACAGCAGATTTTCAGAGAGCTGCATTTCAATTTATTTTTGTATTACAACTGTCTTATATATAACAAATAGAGTGCTTTGAAAGCAGTAAATGCAGTTCTTAAGAATTTAATTTTTTAAAAATAATATAGCCAGCTGACATACTTATAAACTCATTTAACATAATAAATTTTATCCAGACAATAATTATGAATATTAGCACTATTATCATAATTAGTATGTTTCTTTCCTTTTAGAAATGATATTCTGAAAACCATTCCCATATTCACCCAAATATTTAAAAAATATATCAAGATAACATATCACTTATTTCTTAACAAATATCACTTGAAAAGAAAACTTGTCTAATTTTTTAAATCTGTGCTAGGGCATGAAGATTATGTAATCTTTTTTATGGATGCTCTTCATTTTAAAACTAAGCTAACCTTTCTCAGATAGTAATTTTATGCATGTATTTTCAATTACAAAATTATTTAAAATAAGGTAGCTTTATGACAACATTTTAGACAACGTACATGGAACAGTTCTTAAATTAGAATTTTAACTTTTTATATGATTTTCACACAGAAAAAAATCCCATTTAATAAACGATTAATTATATAATTATAAGGAATTTTCATTTATTAAGTGCAAACTTTGCAGAGATATTTAAAGGTAATTTCTTGCTAACATGGCGACTCTATAAACTTTTCATAACATCTGAAATTTATATATCGCAGACCAGCTGATTAAGCTTAGCAGTTTTGGCAACTAAGTGCAGGATTAATACATATATTTCTACGTTCTGTTTCAAATTATATCTCCATTTTTTTCATTTAATTCTGTTTAATAGATTTTGTAATAAAGGTGATATAATTTATACTTTATAATAGTATACATTATACAATTCTAGTATAACTTTTATTATAAACACTTACAATACAATAAGTCGTAAGTGCATAACTATATAATTTTTAAACATAGTTCATTTTACAACATTAAAATATTAACTTTAGATTGTAATAAAGTTCATATAGTTATAATAGGTGGGTAGAATACTTGTTCAGAATTGAGCAAGATAATAGTAGATTGTCTCTTAAAAAAAAGCACTCAACACATATTAAATTAAAGGTAAAATGTCTCGCACCCAATTTTTTTAAAAATTATACTGCCTTATACTATGCTGTATATATGTACAATAATATTCATCTAATTGTATTACACAATATGGCATACAGATAAGTTTCCATGTAATGAATCATTTATCACAGCACAACTTTGGTTAATAAAAATAAAATATCACGAAAGCATTTTCCTTAAAATAAATCTTCAAAACATTCTGCTAAAGTTTAAAAATAACACCTGTAACCTTTATTATGATTAAAAAATACATTTTTCATTACATGGAAAAATTAGAATTAATTTTTAAACTTTTAAATTGTAAAATACTAGTGTAATAAATGCAGAAGAAAGCTTGGAATGTAGTTAAAAGTTACATTCATTTATCACAGTAAACTACACTGCTGACAATTTAAAAATGAAATGCAAAGCAAATTACATACTTTGCAAGAACATAAAAATTTAAATTTATGTCATTTACGTTAATATAAAAATAATCGGACACATTTTGTAGAAAATGTAACAGTTTTCATTAAGCACTAAATATCACTTACATATAGTCAACACTATACAAAATCTAACAAATTTACACCTTAAATTCTTGTTCAGTAAGAACATGACATCAAACATAGTGTGGACCAAATAATGATCTATTTTAAAACTGAGTTGTATATTGAATAAAAAATTCTACGAAAACAAGCATAAAATCAAAATAATTTCTATAAAAGTTTAATAACATTTTAAATAAAATTTTAATTAAATTTCATAAAATGCTCTTATTATGTAATTTTACTCTCATTTATCAAATAATTTTGACTGGCAGATTAGAAGAGAAGGAAATTAAAAACTCTGTAAAACTTGATTGCACAATTTCTTTTCTCAAGTTTAAATTAGTTTTTCATTCATTATCAGACTTGAAAAATATTAATGATACTGGGAACACATTTTGATAAACTATCAATCTGAGGTATTCCGAGGAAGAATAATTGTTTTCATTATGTTGCTCACAATAATTTAAAATTGAATAGATTACATGACAAACAATAAATATACTGCTTGTCATTTTGCATTAGGTAAAGTTCAGGTAATTTCTATTTTTTCTAAGCATCAAAGTCCTTAAATCTACTACGCATCACATTTTGAAAACTGTCTTTGATTTTTTCTACATAAATAATTTGGTTTTAAATAACCAGAAAAATAATTTCCATGTTCATAGAGAATCAAATTCAAATTTAAACTTGGAAAAGGAAAATGTACAAATTTTAAGAAAACCAATCACACTTCCTGTGGTCTTGGTCCACAGTGTAAATTGTACCGTTAAAGACGTTGAACCTGCACAATACAGGAATTTCACTTAAATTGTTTTCACTCAATTATTTCAATCAAACATTTAAACCAAAATTAATAATTTTTATGCGTTCAGAAATTTTATCAACATTTTCAGGTGAAAACTTCATAAAATTTATCCTGATTTCCTAATAACTCCATTAGAAATTTACTGATAATGAAATTCAATTTTACAGTATCTCTTACCATTTTAGGGCATACTACATGCAGCAAAGTAAAAATGAAACTGAATTCTCATGCACTTGATTGAAAAACTGCAACTTTGACAATGCATATACACATGTAGAACATATTCTAGTTTGCTACAGTAATGAAACTCAGCTTTATCAAAACAGTACAAAAAAGCATTTTTTTCACAATATGTATATTTTTAGAGACAGTTTTGTTTTAAATTAACTTTTTCAATGATTTATTAATTAGAAGTGAATATATATTTTATAATATATGCAAAACATCTCAGTGAAAATAGTGGAATCTAAGATCTCTCTTCAAAAGATGGATTTCAAATATCTACATTCATCGACAGTTTATGTCAAAGAAATTTGTTTTTGACACTGTAATTCAAGTCATACATTCATGTGTTTTACACAAAAACACATTAAATGGAAAAGAAACAATTAGGGAACTTGATCATCTGCCAAAGCTGCTGCTACCATAATTATGAGGCAAGTCAGGTGGAACAAAATAATCTGAAGTGCCTGTTTTACAGCAGCAAACTACAGTTGACAATAATGTCCAAATGCTGGTAACTACTGACAAAACCAAACCATATATCCTCAGTAGAAGATTAACCTCATACTATCTCACTTGATCTCGAGAAATGGGATTTTATAGTACTGAATAACAATTTCATGCAGAAACAAAAATTTAAAGCAAAAGTTTTTTTTTTAATTGGTCAATTTTTCTGTTGTTAGGTCACAGAACTGATAAATAAACATAAATTTTTCAAGGAAAAAAATCATTCACACTCCTGAAATACTGATTAAACAAGATGATTACACATGATGGTTTTCAGAAATTCCCTGAAATGAAAGATTTTCACAGTTCGCAAATTCAATGTGAAAAAATAAGAGATTCTAACTAGAAGATGAGACTCAAAGTTATTGTAACAGCAAAGCTTCAATCTAAGATAGTTTTTTTACATTTTACATTGGTGTACTTCTCTTCCCAATAGATATTATGAAGTGCATATAAAAATGCTATGAAAAATGTATTACAAGCAAGTTTTGTGCACAGCTGATAAGTAATGTATAAAATTTTGCTTTGCAAATGTTACGAAAATTGTTTTAAAAGTTTAGCTAATATTATAGCCTGCTACTTAATAAAACTTGTGTGAGAAAATTATATTATACTTTTAAATAACTGTGCACTTATTGCTATAAATATTGAGAAATTACACAGTGAAACCTCTCTAAACCAAGAACCTCCACAAGGATAGGTGTATCTTAGACTATAAATAAACATCAGTATTGGTAATTATAAAATTATTTTCTAACATAACAACTGAATGACATGATTGACATCATCAAATATATATTAAGGTTACCAATCAAATCTATAATTTTTTATAAAAGTAAAATATTTTATGTAATAAATAAATCAAGGGTTTATATTTTCAGTTTTAATTAAAACAGCAAAATTATTTTTATGGAAAACAACAGTTAATCCTAAATTTGGGGTGGTATGTATCATGTAGGCTTGAAATAGATAATAAAAACAACTCTTTAAACATTATTCATTAAATTCCAAAACTGATTCTATTAATTTTTTTTCATGTCTTGTTTGTTATGCAAGTAATGCATAACAAATCATCGCTGAAAAGAAAACATGGCAACTCTTCCTATTTTTAAAGTTAATGCAATTATTTGTGTTTGTTTCAAAGTGAAGTGTATATAGGGACATACATTACATTTCACTTTGATCAAGTTAAGATTTTCAAATCGTAATTTAAACCTTAGTTTGAGGTGTTTTAATAATCACACATTATGATACACGAAAAACATTTGTTACAGTAGGTGTTCACCTTAGAGAGGATTCACTATATTTACAAAACATCTCAAGAAAAAAACATCATAACAACCAGATTTTTTTTAGGCACTTAAATATTTCAGTCAGTCTTGAAAATTATTAGTTGAAAGTGTTGGTCTCTCTGTCGTAAATTGTTGATCTGATGAGGATCTTTCAATTAAAAGTCCAGAATGAGGTTGCTCTTTGCAGCAACAGAAATAAGCTTTCAGCTCAACCCATGAAAATGAACAACCTTTCCAGCCTTTGTAGACAAGTGAATTGAAAACAGCTTGAAGTGGATTCATAATAGCCTAAGAAAAGAGATAATAAAAATAATTTCATTTCATGATAGTCATAAACTTAACAATTCACTCAATTAGTTTAAAACAGATTCATCATGATCAACTGCAGTAATACATCATGTTTAAAATTCTTAAACATTATTTAAACTTCAAGCATTGAAATAATTTGCTTTAGTTTTGAGGCCATTTAAAATTAAGCCTGCTGTTAATTTGTTTATATGTTCTTAATTTTCTTTTATTTAAATGATACAGAACGTAAGTTAAATACAATAAGTAAAAAGAAACTTTGATTATTCATTAGTTTCAGGATAATAGTAGTGACAGATAAGAGACAAATAGATAACAGAAACTTCCAGCACCACTCGATCAAACACACACAAAATATTTTTAGCAAAGTACTTGAGATAGTATGGATAAAATTCATGATTATCATTGGAAATTGGTTACATTAGACAACTCGCAAGCTTTTTATTTATTATCTACCATAAAATTATAGTATTAAAATAAATTTAAACAGTTTCTAGACACAAAACGATAAATACAGAATGTATTTTATTTTTCTATAGTAGTTTAATTTTAAGCTTAATTTAAAATGTGGGATGCATGCTTTATCTAGCACATTAGCTGTAAGCCATGCATAAAAAATTCAGGAAACAATTCTGTGTAACTAGACATAGTTTGTTATTTCAAGAACTATGTAAAATAATAGCATCTAGCTTAATACAAAAGAGAATTATCTGTTTACTGCTATATGAAGTTTTATTTTATAAGCTATAAAAGAAAAAGAAATAAAGAAAATGCTATCTGAGATTACTATTGCACTTAGTAATTTTTAACACAGAATGTTTTCTTTACTCATCTAATTGATAGTATAATACAATATTCAAACCATTATTCTATCCTTTTTATTTCAAATATGGTGATAAAATAATCACATTATAATATACAATAATTGTCTCTTAAATTACATTCCCCTTTTTTATGTCATCCATTTTATATATTTATTTTTGTTGGATTCATTAGGTTCTTTTTGTGGTTGATAAACTTAAAAAAGTGATGGATAATCCAGTTTCCACTGTATATATAATTTGAGAATCTATGTAATTAATTTAGATGAAAGCTGTATGGTTATTACCATTTAAATTAGCCAGGTTCTTGTGACTGGGATCTTTACTATAGCTAATCTTTTCTATTTTTCTCAGCAGAATGTGAATGAGTTAGCTAGTATTTAAAGTGAGGTTTGATTTTAAGAGACAGTGTGTTTTTGGCTGTGCATGCATGCTATGTTTAGTTCCTATCAGTTATGATAGTTGTAATTATTCGGCTTTGCGTTATATCATTGCGGACATGTTGATTTTGACACTCAGGAAGCATTATTGAATTAGAAGAAATATTTCTATTTACTAAAAAGATTCGTAGTTACTCCAGATTAAGACTCGTAGTTACTCCAGATCTAGTGATAATTTGCTTTGTGTCTGATGGGGTTATTAGTTTCAGATCAAGTAAAATGTTATAATGTGTCTGATAGTTTTATTGACTTGAAACAGCAATAATAATACTCAATACTATAAGCCAATAAGAAGTTAAGGTACTTTTCCATTTTGCCAGTGCAGGTGTTAAAGTCACCAACAATGATATAACCTTAGCAAATGGAACATTCTTATTGGTAACTTTTTACTGCCACAAAACAAGTTGCAGCCATTTCTTATCAGTCACGTCTTTTTTTTTTATACGTCAAAAATGGATGAAAAACCAGTGAAATTTTGGGATTTACCCAGAACAGAGGAAGACTCCATCAGATTCTTTCAAGCAAAAGGTGTTTTACCTAAAATTGCTACTTGTGATAATAATCATGAAATGAAATTGTACTTCGGGGATGAAATTCAATGACACTGGAATCTTTCAGCTTCTTGCAGTAAAAGAAACACATGGAAAGGCACATGGTTTGAGTCAATGAAACTGAGTTTCTTGAAGTGTGTAAGGTTTATTTATGGCTGAAATGAAAAATTAACTTCAGTTAAATGGTGTGAAAAGCAGTTGGAAAAAAGTCACGGAACAGTTGTGGACTAGAATAACTACATGTGCAAGGTTTGTGTGGATTGTTTGCTTAAACATCAACAACGGAAAATAGGAAGACCTGGTATGATCACCTAAGTGGATGAAAGTATGTTCACGAAGCATGAAAACAATGTGGGACAGATTCTACCCCAACAGTGGGTCTTTCATGGAGTTTGCAGTGAAATAAACAAATATTTCCTTGTGAAGCCAAACTGTTCCATGAGCATTATATTAGAAGCAATTAAGGAAAATATCGGAAAAGAATCTATAATATATTCTGATTCATGGGAATCATGTGTGCACTGAAATTATTATGTGTTACATTATTATGTGTGAAATTATTATGCACTGAAATTATTATGTTATACTTTTATTATGTGTGCACTGAAAAACTGGAAGAGGAAAGTTACGAACATTTCAAAGTGAACCATAAATACAATTTTATCAATATGGAAACTAGAACGAAAAAAAAAAAGTAGTGGAGTAGCAACAAATGGCGAAATAAGAAACACAGAGGAACAGCACATCATCATCTGAAAAGTTATCTCATGGAATTTATGTGGAGAGCGCAAACAAAAGACCCATTTGAAAAAAAATTTAAACGGTATTAAAATGTTTATGCCTCCAAAGTAAAAAATTCCAAGAACTAACATTTGTTAATATTTTTTTATGTGTGTACTGTGTGTTGTCATCAATAAAGTCTGCTTGGTGGGATTTGCAGCATTATTAAAATTTTTTTATGTTGTACTGTGTATTGTTGCAAATAAAGTCTTCTTGGCGAGATTTGTGCCAGCGAAATGGAAAAGTACTGAAGTTACCTTTACCTAATAATATAATATAATACCTAACACATTTACCTAATAAGGTTGGGGCTGATATGGTATCAGGCGAACATATGCAGTACCAAGTATGAAAACAGGGGACCCAACATCTAGACCACCAGCAACATTTTTTTTTTTTTTTTTTAAAGCTTTAGACATGCACATTTGATACTTTTTTCATAACAGCACACATGAAGAGTTTTAAGGTAAAATCCTAGTATACGGTATGCATAATTCACAAGTGCACATCAGTTTTGCCACTGAAGGAGGGTTTTAAAAAATGGACCAGCGAGCTTTTATTGCTCTTGTGACGCTGAATCTTTGAAATTCTGCATATGAGCATATGCTGTTGTTTACATTTTATTTTGCATTTGTTTTTCAGTTATAAATGTATGGCATATAAATGTTGCTATAATTATAGTAGAAAATCTTGTAGGGCTTTTATTTTACAAGTTTATTTAATTATTAAAATTTCACTTTTGTGAAACTTATCACACACTGATATTTGGATTAATGTTCATGGTATATTACCACTCTTTATATTGAGAAAATGTCTCCTACAATTAGCCTTGAATATTATGCATTTACTAAAAACAACAGTGGATTAAGAGAATTCAAGAGTATAATTTTTTATTGAGCTGGGAATAACTGGAAGTCTTAAATGAATCTAGCATTGTCTTATTTCAATGTTTGCATTCCTTTGATTTTGAAAGTGTAAGATTCAAAATATATATTTTGAATGGTCTGATTACATCTACTGTTAACATTAAAAGTTATATATGAATAAATTAAATATATTCATTGTGAATAAGACAAATTTATTCTGTTTGAAGAGTATTTGTTGTGCAGGTGATACATTTAAGAATGAATAGTTATTAAAGTGAAATTTAAGACACTAAATATGTAGAAATGCAAATAAGGAAAGTTCACTTTGAACAAAACTCTGCATTGTGTATTATTATAGAATATCTTTTTCATATAAACTGCAATAAAAAAGTGACTTCTACTATTTATATATATAATTTTGAACTGAAATTTCTCCCAAGAAATCCATGATGCTTTAATTATTTTGTTACGAAATTGCGTGATAAAACATTTTCAACCATCTTGCTTAAAGTGTGGAAAAGGTCATGTGAAATTACAGAAATATTCCTGGAAGCCCATTGGTCCATTGTAGGATTCTCAAGTGGCGATATAGATGTGCACTTATGAAATATGCATACAGTTTGGCAGGATTTTGAAAATTGTCACCAAGGCCGTACCATATACTAGGATTTTACCAACTACCTAAGATTAATTTAATTTGATGAAAGGTTAATTTCATATAATACATTTTTTATTATTATCTTAATTTATAAAAAAAAGCGGCTAAATGTTAAGTGGAACTAAACGAGAGGCATAAAAATTTTTGTGTCTTCCAATATTGCAGACAAAATTTCAGTTTTTTTGTACATAAAGTCAGACAAATAAAAATGGGCTGTCGAGCAGTCCCTCAATGGCATTTATTGTGCCATTTAGCCCTGCCCCACAGCCACTCTATTGTTTGTGTATGACATCCACTTTCGGAAGTCCACCAAATTTTAGTTGTGGATGACAGTAAAATGTTCAAACTCTAGATCTCTCAATTCATCTGACTGATTTCCAGCAGTCAGAATAAATAATGCTGCCTTCTGCGATATTTTATGACATTCAATAAGGTTATCACTGATCGATCTGGAACAGTGACTAAGAAAGATTTGATTCTCTGCACAAACCACTGAAAAACCCATTGTGGTGGAAGAACACACCCAACATTATTCTTTCTTCTAATGAAAAGGCTTTCATCTACTTCAATAATTTTGCAGCATCTGCTGATACATCTCATTTAATGCTCATCATAATGTTGTCAAATCCCATGTGTAATGTAAACTAAAATTAAACCTGTTGATTTTCAACTTAGACCAAGCAATTAAAGCTGCAGCACACACCTCATGTATGTAACTGTTCCAGTCTGCAGTTTGTTTTCCATCACATCTTTGCGCAGACAGAAATTTATTTCCCAAAATCCTTTTGACATTGGAAACTTTTAGATGTACCCACATATGAAGTAGTCTCTATTACAATACCTCTCCTAGCCTGATTAAAAAAGAAAAACTAAAATGGATTGGAAATGCCTGATTAAAAAAAAGGGAAACCAAAAATGGATTATAATTGTTATTTGTTTTTTTAAAAGATTGTTAATGTATAACAGAAAAACATAAAAAAAAAAAAAGGATGTTTAGTTTGTTAATTAATGATTAATGATTTCAAGAGATTTTATTTTAACAACTGAAAACACACAACTTCTTTTATTCCTTTTTCTAGTTATAAATTTGATTTCAAAACTGATTTTGGATATAAGACATTTTTTCCTTAGAGGAAGCATTCAGAAATTTAACTTTTGATAAACTGGAAAACATGGATTTAATTTTAGATTATCTATATGCATTAAATCATATTTTAGTTCATTAATTTACTGCAAATATGAATTGAATCAAAATTCAAAAAAGAAATATTAATCATGATTAAACATTAGAACGATAAAAACTCCAATTAGATTTTGTTTTATATAAGTAAAATCTAATAGTATAGTTATACAGTATTCTTTAACATTCATGTAAAAATAGCAGTTTTACTACATGTGTACAGTGTATGTCTAAAGTTTGCAAGCAATGAAAACGAATATAAATTATTACTACTATCATTGTTTGAAGGACTTGTAAGAATTCTCAGTAACTTTTAAAATGCAAAGAAGTACCTAAAATAATAGATTGCAGTTTTATATTTTTTACTTCCTTGTACGAAATAAAAAGGAAGTAGTGTAATCCAAAAAATTTTGGCTATCATATTTGAACAAAAATATTCATTTTGACCGCTACCGAATGCAATTTAACGATCTTTTTTATGACATCCATATGTAAGGATAGAATAAAGGACTCTTTTGCCCCCCCCCCAAATTATAAAACTGATTTAAAATGTATTCTGAAGAGATTTTTTTCGTGGTGTCTGTACGTATCTCGCATAACTCAAAAACAAATAGCCTCAGAACATTGAAATTTTGTATATTGGACTGCTATTACATGTAGATGTACACCTCCTATTTTGGTTGAAATCAGGTGCACCAAAAGTAAATAAATATATGTATATATATATCCACTCTGTCACTAGGCTCAATGAGCTCAGATTTTTTATTCTTATATGTTGGTAAATTGTTCATTTTTTGCTTTAAAAATTATTAAATTATATTGTTCTTATTTTCCGGTTAAGGTTTTTATGCCTTTAGTAAATCTTCATGCAAGATTTGCAGAATTATGAACAATTTAAAAGTTGTTTAAATGCAGCTAAGCCTAATAATTTTTCCCATGGAAGCCATATTTGTTTACATTTGAAACTTGGGAGAATAGTAGAGTTGTTGCCAGTCTAGAGAAATTAAGTTTCGCAACAACAAAGATAATGCCTTCTTTTATTATTGCGAATTAAATCGTACTTAATCCATTCAGGAATTTAGTCGAAGAAATGTGTTTAAGATTTACTTTGTAATTTTTAATATAGATATTTTGAGTTTTTATGTATTTTTGCCTTGTCCCGAAGTGAGAACTGAATTAATTGAATGAAAAATACTGAATCACCTGTGAAAAACCGTTTCTTTCTTTCTTTCTTTCTTTTTTTTTTTTTTGGTTTGTTTAATTTCTTTTACGCATCGTTTGCATCGTTTTAGATTTATTATAGTATTTGAATAGAACATGTGGCAATGCTTAAGTAATTCTCCAGCTGATATACATAATTTTTATGCATTCTGAGTTATAAAATGAATTAGATGTAATGCCATTAAGTGAAGATAGTGCCACAGTGTCGCTATGGTAAACAAGTATAGTGAATTTTAAAGAGTGCATTTATTCTATTTTGTTTATGCGTTATCGTTGAAGTAGATTTAATTCAATCCAATAAGTTTAAATGAAATGCAAAGTGCATATAATTTAATATTCCATACAAGGAAGTCATGTGGTGTACACAGCAGATTTTTTTCATTTCAGAGAATAATATTTTGTTTTTATTTCTATTTCACATTTTGTTGTACAATTTGGAAAGTTTCTAATAATCATACTACTGTCTATGAATTGTATTCATCCATAATAATGTGACCAGTTGTAAGACACATTTTAATTCTAACTGAAAGGGAATTTTTACTATTAGTATTTAATCATTAAAAGAGTTTTAGTGCAAATATGCTTCACATGTTGCTATGGGCTATTAATTACAACAAAACATTTACACTTTAAAATAGAAATTAAAAATTTGTTAACAAAAATCTTTTTAAAGTTATGCAGTTAATGCAATAAAAATTTTTGAAAATAATTTTCTTATATGTCACATAAATATGTGATAAGTGTAGAACTGATAATAATGATGGACTTCATGCACAAATGTCAAACAGAAATTTGTATAATTTGAATGAAATCATTCTTATATACATCATCTCTGTGCAGCTACTTCTATTCTTGTAAATGTTGTTAATAACCCCAAAACATTTCTTCTACTAGCTTTTTTAGTCATATGATATATGATCAAAAATGTTGTGACAGCTTTAAAATATATATATTAGTGTTTTTAATTAAAACTGTATAACTTAAAAGTTGATATACATACATATATATATATGTGTGTGTGTGTGTGTATAGTTTTATATTTTTCACAAAAAGGGGGGTAAGACTAAAGAAAGAAAATCACCACCTTAAAATGCAGACAAATTAGTCCTTTCAATCAATACAGCAATGAAGTCAACGATGTCATCCTTCTTTCAAGATCTTGCAAATTACCTATAGTTTTAGACTACATTCAATTTAGTTCACTTTCTGTTAAGAAATTTTGAATGAAAAACTGATCATTGCTAGTAGCCCACAGATTGATTTTTGGAAAAACAGCAAAAAAAATTTGTAAATTAATGCAGAAATATGAAATATTTTTAAAATAGCTTAATAGCACTTTAAAAATAGCTTCACTCTTAAATAAATAAATAAAAAATTATATTAAATTTTAAAAAATCAGAGAGCATAACAAAAACTGTTTTTAAGATCTGATTTAAACACAGAAACAAACAAAGATATCAACCTAAATAAAACTGTGTGAAAATGATTTTAATAATACTCACCATCACATACCACACACCAACTAAAATATTTCGAGGCAAATTTTCCCAGATGCCCCACAGCAAAATTCCATTCACAATATTCGGAAGCCAGCTAGGAGAAGGAGGAAAGGAAGATTGTAATAGTATTCAAAAATTTATCAATTACAAATATATCACTTCTATTACACTCACGTTTGTGAAAATTGCAACACCAAGAAGGAATCGTCATAATTGAATGCAATTTAATACACAGTTGAGTGGTAGTGGTACAAATAAATGATTAAATGTTCAGCAAACAAAC